>JASFDG010000165.1:3442-19259 GCA_036937095.1 Phaeolepiota aurea
AAGAACAATACACTACGAGGAACAATCAAACGGTGCGTATCAGGGACTCGTGGCTGCGACCGAACACATCCTAAGTGGTCCTCAATTCAAGCGTCCAAGTCAGACTCGGCGGTAAAGTATGTAGTGGTGTCGGAATCAGTAGTGTCAGAATCGGTGGTATCATACTCGGTGATATCATACTCGGTGATATCAGACTCGGCGATATCAGACTCAGTGTCAGACTCGACGGCACCGATTTCTTTCCGTAGGTTGTCCTGCCAGTCCACCCACATCTTCAACAAATCAAGCGGGGCGCTTTCCTGAGCCTGTTCAGAAGGCTAAGCAACCCATAGATAGGCACAGGGGAAAAAACAAAGACGTACCTGAAGCCAGCCCAAAACAATGCCAGCCATGGCCAAGCACTTCCCCTTGGCGTTTCGAAACGGTGATGACCTCCCTTCAACCCATCTCTGCATATTTATCCAGACCGTCTCTTCCTTGAGTTGGCGGAATAGTTCTCCGCTGGGGGCGGCATATCGCAAATGCTCCACCCAGGAGTCGATGGAGTACCGATACAACGGGCTAAGATTTTTGGTTGGGGTGCAGCCGTCCCATTCTGAAGCGTGTTGTAGGCCAATTACCGCTATCTGTTGGTGATATAGAGGTGCGGGGATGTGAAGATCACCAGAACGATCAGGATCAGTGATGTATTCCTGATAGGTATGACCGAATGGCATTTTACATGGCATTCCATATGCGCGTGTTGCTCCAGGTAGGCGGAAGGACCAGGCAGTTGAGAATTGCGCCTGATCTGGAGATATGGCCACCGCACACTGAATAAAGGCTGCGCAAAGGTCATTGAGGGGAGCTTTGGTTTTTTGTAGGTCATCTCCTGCAGATATATGTGAGTGGAATATACTCGGCTCATGGGAACACCAACTGGATTGCTAAGATCGGAAGCAAGATCGTAAAATTAGCCAGGCATGTATAATGATTGGCCACTACGGCTGACCTGATCAAACCACCCGGCGAGCACCTCCGAAAGCCTGTTATTCCATGGGAAAATACCGTCCTTAACTCGGGATCTGATGTGAGATTTGAGGATGTCCATGCTGGTTTCCAGAGCAGAGGTGTGAAAGAATGTGTGCCTGAAAATGTGCTCGAGTAGTGAAGGAGGCGGCGCAAAATCAAGCAAGCCGTGCTTGATTGTGCCGGTTAGAATAGCAGGGAGCCATTTCTGTGTCAAAGCTTGCCGATGCGCATCAAAATCCTGACGGTAAGGATCAGAGGACGACCTTGTGCGGAAGAAATCAACAAGGGAATGCTGGATTATGAACCAGGAGCTGCGCGGGTAAAGCAGATTGGCAATGCCAAAATACCAAAGGCAAGAAATAAGCGAGGTCTCGTCAAACCCAAGTAATTCCAATGCTTCAAACGATACCAGATGCCCATGGGTTGCAAGTATCCCACAGTGGTTGAGAAGGGTGTTTAGACCCGAAGAGGAGTTGGCCAATTGCACTTCATAAACTTCATAAAGTTTGCAGCGGATAACGTCTGCATAATGGGTCTGCTTCAGGGAGTGAATAATCCCTTCGAGAATATGGCAGGCTATTTCGAGACAGTTTCTTATTGGTTGGATTGGCCGAATGGCTGCTGCAAGTATTTTGGCGTCCTCGTCGGAGATGTGCTGCAAGCGTTGAAGGATGTAGGAGATGGTGTCACAATGTGGACGTCTTGGTTTGAAGCGGGGTTTCTTGGGTTGGTCGATGATTGGTTCAGGAAAATTGATTGTCCCTCTGTAGCATGTTAGGAATGAACCAATACATGAACTCAAATTCACCTCAACGCATCGTGCGCCCACCCTATCACCAAATGTAGATGCATTTGCCCGACGCGCTGTTCAAAAACATCTTCATCCACGTAGAAATTTCCCGAACGTCCTTTATCAACAAGGAAATCGTGAAATGATTTATGATAGAAGGTAATTGGTTTCGGATAGATTCCTTCATCGATTTTCAATACCGAATGTAGGGTCCTTAGTACAAACATCACCTCCCAGGTTCGTAACCCAAAAGATTGTCCAGCACAGTCACAGGATGTCCAGGGCAAACAACGAGTAGTCCAAGAATGTCGTGAAGAAGTGCTGGAGTAGAACAAGTTGAGAGGATTTGTATATAGAGGCGATCGAGATCCGAGAGCGCATCTGCACCAGCTGGAGATACGCTCAAGGTAATCGCCAGACGGTCAGTGGGATGTGATCCAGCCCTGGGGTCGCCCACAAACCTCAAAACAGTGGCGGCGTAGATGAAGAAGCCGGACGAATTTAAGCGCAATGAGTTTAAAATGTTAGGGCTCGGCCACGGCTTGGGGACATGCAGCATCGCGCCCCAATTCTTCTCCCGGATTTCATCAAACCCACAACGGAGATATGTATCGATATCGGTCATTGATGGCTCCAAACTGAGGATATGGACTATCGCCCTGAATTTCTTCCGTAGCAGCCGATCGATATCTGGCTCTGGCCGGCTCAGCATGAGGAATCGGATTCTCAGGTGGCCATATTTTTGGAGGGCTTGGCCAACCTGATCCAGAAATATTTCCCGCTCTTCGATACCCTCGCATTCATCGATCCCATCAATCACCACAAGATGTGCACGACACCACCGTTCATCTACATCAGACAATTTGTCGGGCTGTTGGGGGGCTGTATCGGGAAGATCGGGAGCCTCTGGGCGGGACGGTTCGATTATCATCTTGTTCAGCTGTACCTGCGATATTTTATCCGGAAGACGGGGGTCCGATTCGAGTGTCGATATGAGGCGCCGTTTGAATTCTGCATCTCGTTGGGCGAGCTGGTATGCGATCGTAGGGTAAAGTCTTCTTGTTGTGTTGCACCCTTCGGCGCTCCGGAAGAAGAAGAACGTGGCTCCCACTGGACCTTGGTCGTCTTCGCCCAAGGCGATCGTCTGTGCAATCGCGGATTTCCCTGCACCAACAGGTGCGTGCACCCACAAAATCCTCTTCTCCGAGCTGTGGTCCATGATCCATGTGTTGATTGCCTCCAGCATCGCAACCCTTGTATCAGCACTGCAGGGCTCGATGTTGCGGGTGCCGTCGTCGTAGGTCGCATTGAACGCCACGTAAGGTTCAAGAATGTCGAGGCCTGTTAAATGGCACGGCATGATAAGGAGCATGCTACTAGTACTAACAATGACCATTCGCTACCTTTTGGACGCTCAGATGAGCCAAGATTGTAGGTGACATCGCGCCCTGGATTATTGAAGACGGAATTACTTGCAACAAAGCCGTTGGCGTTATCGAACATCCGGGCAGTTGTCTTTGGGGGCATAGAGGAGGACGACATGAAAGTGGAAGGCCTGGGACTTTGTGCTGCACAGCCCTTCCCATATGAGCTTCCGGACTTAAAGTGGCCGGGTAAAACTAAAGGCCAGTGACACATATCAAAGGTCGGTACGCGCTCGTAATGCCAGTGATGAGAGGGGGGAAAAGGGAATACATTCCTAAAACAAACAAAAAACATATAAGAGGTGGGGTATGTCATAAATCGTTTGTTATGGTAGTAAATCCGTATTCCAACAAGATATGTCTTTGAACAAGCTGTCTGATCTGAATCCGTGCTCGCAGAAGGTCTGAACCGAGCGAATGTTGAGCTCGCAAGCGGTGTTGGCGGCCCAAAGAGATAGAGGCTCAGACAGATCCGGCCAAGGGTACCAAAGAGAGAATTGAGCGACAGAACTCACAAAGGGCGATGAACAATTCATCGTACTGGCAGTCCGAGTCAAAGGGTCTTGGCGAATTCACTGATGGTAGCTCTGGGAGCAGCTGATTTAACTCTAGCGCTTTGGTGACCTGCTTTTGTGAATAGAAGGCAAATTTTGGGCCATTCCGTCGGTCCCAGTACCCCCTACATTATTTTTGAAGACATGGGGCATAGTGGAGGCGATGGATGCACTTTCTCCGCAGAAGAACCGATGTGCACCAACATCAATATCCATCCATGAGTCAAGGGTTGGGGTCGGTTTAAGGCTTATTTGCATCTCAAGTCGAAGTAAGTACCTGCTCTTAAGCGGTGTTAAGCTATGATTGTAGGCCCAATTGTCCACATACCTCGTCGCCGATTCCCCAATACTTCTGATATTATGTCCTCATCATGTACATTATCGATTTCCGGCCAAAATCCGCCGTTCCAGCTCTACCCATCGCTCATGTTTCCTTTGCAGGATGTATCCTGAGGCACCTAAAAGACCGTGGTCACAATGAAATATTTGTAAAATTCCTCCCTGAAGGATCAAGTCGAATCAGCCGCAGTCGCCAAAAGGCAAGAAAACCATGGGTGCACATGAGCGGAAGGAGTCTCAGTCCTGGAGAAAGTTGAATGGTTGGACAAGGTCGGCGTATTCAGCAACGCATGCAAAAAAAGAACCCAAGCTAGATACTCGAGGGGCATGTGAATGCTATACAGTGAGACCAAGCACAAGGTCACCTAGATCAAGAACGCCACTCGCCAACGGTGGTTTTATAATGACCCCTACAAGCATGTTCGATTCCCCAATCGCGGATAACGCTAAGATGTCAGTCATGTCCACGCAGTTGACCACATTTGTTTTGGATGGTGGTGAAGCAGTCTGCCACTTCGCCGTCGACAGCGAATCCGCTTCAACCCATCCAGAAATTCACATCCCTTCCGAGATCCCATGCCTATAATGGGCTGAGACAACGACAACACGTTGGGGAATTCTGCGGTGACTGAGCACATAAAAATAGATGAAAAAAGCGCGCAGGGCATGGATGATATGAAATAAAGCATGAAAAAATATTTTTGCCACGAAAACGCCACAAGTAGCAGCGTTGAGATGACGAAGCGAGGCAGAATCAATTGGACATATCACAGTGGCCCCTTTTGGATTTTTCCGTATACGATCTGTTACTAGTGAATGAAGCTTGAAGCTTGAAGTGTCCTGAAGGAGATCGGAAGAGGTGGTAGAGTTACTGGTTTATACGTATTTGGCAAACCCGTCTGGTGTGTTTATTGGGCTTCAGCGCTTCAGCATCTGCATATTACCTGCTACCCTGCTTAGTGCTACGATCACCAGCTAAACCTGCTGCTCTTCCAGTACCCCGCTGCTGTTGGTGGCGATCGCCGTTGACGAATGCCAGAGTTTCTTCAACATGCGCATGTAAACCCATGATACATTCTGGCCCCGAAGCAGTTACACGCTGAGTTGGGAGGGTGTATCTTGATACCGTGCTGCTGCTGTTACTGGCGCGCCGTGTGCTCTGCTTGGGCACCTCGCTGGTGTCACAACCTCAATTGCGGAACTCGGAGGGATACATTTGAATAAGATCGGACAGCACTCTGCAATGTCCTCGCAGACGTCCAATGTGTTGCTCACATACATCTGTGGGAATATCATTGGTTTGTAAACTCTTGATATTGATCGTTTGCTTGGCCTTCAACATCTCGTTCCCTCATCGCGACAGATAGCAACCATCGACTATAGCACTAATCCCTACCCTGCGTTCCCAATTTCGGTCCTCAAGAGGGCTTTCGTGCATCCGAAGCACTCTAGTCTAAGCGTCTTATTGAACCTATTGAACCAGTACACCTAACTGGTCGGTTGCTCTGATAGAATATGTCCTTTTCTCGAAGCTCAACAGTTCGGGTACTAGAAGACGAACTATAGGGCTTGAAGGCTCTATTTGTGGAGAGGGAGTTTGCATCAAGGGATGACCATACACACTACGCGTTGGAGGGCTGAATATTAACAAGTGCACTCACGCCTGCTAGTAAGTTTGGACCATCTGACTTGAAGATCATTTGTAACGAGATTTATATCGCAATTACTGCGCCTTGCTAAACCGCAGAAATTTAGGGGAATATCATCAGCCAAGCTGCCCAGGCCCCAGTGCCCCAAGCTTATCCTCGGAGTAATTGGTGGGATCAGTTTGAAGTGGTCAAAACCTCGGCGCTTCACATCTTCAACCTTGGCCTGCAGTTCAACGCTCCACCAACTCCGAGTCCACCCTAACCCGATCTCTCAGTTTCGCGCCTACCAAAACGTCAGGCCAGCGACCTGCGACTCCCGCGCCAAAGGGTTGTTGCAGTTCAAAACAGCGACAATTACGGACGTGGGGAAAGGAGATCTGCCCTGTGGATCAACCGATTCAACATCATTTCCCCGGCTTCCCATGATGATGAAATGCGGAGATAGTTGTTTGATGGGGTCCATGCATTAATATCACCCAGAGGGTACGGGCATAAAAGGCCTCAACCAAATGTCCGACGCAGGCCTCAGGACCTTGGCAAAAGCGAAATGCGAGCGCTCGTGCTGTTGGCTTCGTTGGCTCCACTTTCCGCCCTTGCCCTGGAGGTCTGGTACGTACAGACGTTCTTGAACCTTGAAGGCGCAACACAGTCCAAATGGGATGATTACATGACGTTTCAGATGGTCAACAACGCGTCCAGTGAGTCTCCCCAGCCGATTTTTGATGCCCCATGTCGCTAAATGGTATTAGTTTGCAGAAGCAAATGCAACAATGAACCCGGCTGCATTTTCGTCAACAGTATGTATCACACCCTCACTAGAATTGAACCTGCAGACTGATGCAGCGAGGTAGTATACCATGATGTCTTTGGCAAGGTAACAAACGCTAGTCTTAGATAACTACCTTTTCATGTCCTGATGTCTCTCAGGGGCAGGGCGAAAACCCACAATTGACTTGCTCGCTCTACAGCAAGTGCCACACCGCTGCTGATGCAACGAATTTCGGTGGACAGTCTGTGGCTGGCCCAGATGGCCCCATCTCAGCGATTAGGGACAGTGAAGGCTGGTGCAATCTCAGTGTCGACAACCCTCCTGAGCCACCAACCCCAGCCCCACTCCAGAGAACGTTCTATGGTCGTTCCGGTGCCATTCAAGGCGATGGATACCTTACCTTTGCAAAGGTCGATAGCATCGATCCTGAGGGCCTTCACTGATTGTGATTATGTGGCATCAGTTTACTAATGTTTCTTTGCAGAATGCATGGACAAATGCAATGGCGTTAAAGGGTGTAATTTCGTAAATGGTACGTATTGAAAGACTTTTTGCTTCGAGCTCTCGCAGCGCTTGCTCATCATGCGCCGCTAGTCTACAAAGAGAGGCTCCGCAAGGCACCCAAGGTATGCAATAGAATAGGAGCTAAATTGATCCAACGCTAAGCAGACTCCAAGGGAACCCGCGGAATCAAGCGAGACGATACCGGCGAGGCTGTTGACGCGGAAGCTGATGTTCAGTTCACCTGCGCAATGTATAGCACTTGCCATCCTGCAAGCAAGGCGACCAACACCGGAGGCCAAGGCCGGCCTGATGGAACTGTCAACTACATCACAGAAAGTGCTGGGTACTGCAGGAGAAAACACGCATTGGTGGAGTAGAATGGCTTTGGGGCAAGCACAGTAACGTTTTTACTTTCATCCTTATACCAACGTCTGTCTGTTAATAGAGGGACTTAGAGGATTTCGCCCGTGCGAAGGGGCTCGTCAGGAGGCTTAACCGCTGCCCCAATCCATCCTTGGGAACCGTTGGTGCTACCCAACTTAGGTTGCTGAGTGGGAGTCCGTCACGTGTTAGAGTGGATAGCGTGACTTGACCCAGAACAGGTGGGTGTGGGGTATGGGTTTGGTCTGCTGCACCCTAGCATAATAGACATCCAGTAGCGTAGAAGCCGACTGAACTGCCGACCAACTGCCTGATCTCACAATCAGGACTTTCTTGCACTCGGTCTGTTGTCCTACAACCCGGACAGACTTCTAGTCCCAGTCGGCAGTCCCTGAAGGTCATGCCGAAAAACAGTCTGAAGAAGTTCAGCGTCCTCGGGGTTCAAACCCGTGGATCGACATATATAATATCACCAATTGTGAGATCTCTTGCTGACAACTTTGCCTCGTCCCAAGCGGCACGTGAACTTTTCATCCAAGTTGCTTACGTACTCGCTTTCTACCTTTTTATTGGCCAAACCTGGACCTCCAAAGCATCACTGATGCCATGGCTGGTAGGTGTTTTTTTTTCTTTTCCACCCCATATTGGCCTGAATTGGATTCAAGCACAAGGTCCTGCAATCCTCTGGAACCTGCTGCATGCCCCCACCAAAAACTCCGCAAGTGAAGTTCCTAGTGTTCAAGCACTGCTTGCGGGCGTTAGGCAGGTGGGCACCCTCCCATTGCGTCAGGCTTTTCCAGCATCTCCTATGGCTTCCCATGACGCTGATGGAGCATATCTAGAAATGGCAAATAGCGCCGTTATTCTTACTGGTGATGCGCAATATTTGCCAGGGATGAGTGGGAATCCAGATCGACAACTTTATGGCTAAATGGACCTCGAAAAAAGCCAACTCGGCACTCAATTCCTACTCTATACGCCTCTAAAGCGTAATGTGGGTGCTCGTGCTGTTTCTTTTGGAAGTGTCCTCTTTCACCCTCTCCAATGCGGCTTTCTACAAGACGACATTCACTAACCTTGCTGGAGCAACACAGTCCACAGTGGGTGACTTCTTGAGCTTCCACCTAGTTGACACCATCGGTCGTGAGCCTTCTCAGCAGGTCCTTAATATATCACACCGCTGAATACCTGATAGAATGCAAAGCGAGATGTGACGAAGAAGCGCAATGTGCCTTTGTGAATGGAATGCAACCGAGCCTCACCAAAACGGACTGAAGACTGATTGCACTCCACAGCCTATCATGATGTCTGTGGCAAGGTAAATATTCCGGGATAATGATCCTTCTGCATTCCTTACGCCTTCTAAGGCAAGGAAGAATACCCACAATTCACCTATTCACTTTACACGACATGCCCCACAGCTGTTGACGCGACCAACAAAAGTGGTCAAGGACAGCTATGGCCTATGCAAGCTACCCCCGACAGAATTCGTGATGACATTCTTCGGTCTGTCCAGTGCTGTCAATGGCGGTAGATACATTACGTAGACACTTGCCCCTAACGTGCAAGGTGGGAGCCAACCCCCCCCCCCCCACCTCCCCCCCCCCGCGTCCCCTTTGACCCTTGCTCACGTTTCGCCCCAGAATGCCAGGATAAATGCGACGAGGTTGAGGCATGCGACTGTGTGAATGGTGTGTACTTATACAGTCTTATACGTCCTCCTGTCGCCCCGCCCTGATCGCTGTCATCAGTCTATAGAAATTTCTTCCCTTCCCCACCCAAGGTACACGACCTGTCCTACCTTGGTCGATCTGACGCTAATCACACTCTTTAGGGAACCCGGGGGACGAAGGCGATGATCCTGGCGATGTACCGTTTACATGCTCGATGTACAGAGCTTGCCATTTTAAGGACAAGGCAACCAACGATGGAGGTCAGACCCAGGCCGACGGCAGTATCAACTACATCAGGCAAAGCGCTGGTTACTGCAGGAAAAAAATAGCCTCCTGAGAATCAGTTCGAACATTGTGACTGCACATTTACATACATCTTGGCCCTGTCCGTGTCTTGAGCACTATAAGGATAGACGACCCGTTGGAGATGGGAGTGGGAGATCTGGCCTACTGGCCAGACCCCAGGTCGCGAGGCCGACAGGGGACGCCGGCGGGTCACCCTGACGACCTCACTCGGGTCTGTCATCTTGTGTGCGTCCACGGTCTGCTCAGTCATGTCCCAGGGCAATATATAGTGATATATATATATATTCTTTAAAAGGGAGTGGAGGGTGGGGCAAAAGGAAAGGACGAGCCAACGAAGGTCGGCCGCTTATTGTATGTAGGGTACGAAAATAGAGGAGGAAGGAGAAACCTGGAACGTATGTAGGTTCACGTGACACTGGGGCCAAGAAATTGACCCCGACTCATCCCTCGTCGGGGGCGGCACCTCTTTACTTCCCATTCCTTAAACACGTCTGTCGTTTATTTTGTTTCAGAATCTGTCCATATGGGTTGGCTTGACGAAGTTTTGGCTACACTCAGCATCTGCAGCACTCGCTGCGCCATTTCAACCGTGCGGATCAAGACAGGAGGCTGGAGCCACAACTCGGACCTCGGTCACCACGTAAGGAATACACCGACCGCAAAGGGCTAGAACTGAGAAGGAACTGAGAACAGGTAGTAGTGAGCGAGATTTTGGAGGAAACGTGCGACAACTTGGAGCGCTTGGTGCCGTGTTTGGCACTCTAGCCTCCTGGGTCAGCTTGGGCGCTGAGCGCTGAACGGTCAACTGGTCATGTTCCATCAGTATCAAACAAACAGCTGACAGTAGTATGCCCTGCTTTAGTACGTGTTCCTCACCAGCCTGCCATCTCTTCTTCCCTCATGACCAAACCGTATGAACTTCGGGAAATAAATATCATTCCAGTTGGTGTTGAACGTCGCCCAGGATGATCTTACACGGCCCTATGCCATCCGTCCATTCACACACTTGCCATAAGTTGAGCGGCATTCACCAAGCCCATCATTTTAGGTAGAGTTTTTAGTGGACTTCAAATCTGCCAAGTCGCGCCCAACGACTCCATGAACGGGGAAGATTCTACGATGCAGTGGGAATATCTACGGAAGGGTATGTGCTGAGAATGCCAACTTTCCAAGCCATTTGGCTCAATTTTTAGTTAACTGATTTCCCCGAAGTACGAGCATAAAAGGACTTCTCCTTTGCTAGTATCCAAATCCAGTGAACTGAACGAAAAATGCGCGCGCTCACGCTATTTTCTTCATTTGCTTCATTTTCCAGCCTTGTCAATGCGGCATTGTACATAGAGACCTTCTCCAATCTGGACGCTGCAACGCAATCCGAGCGGAACGACTACTTGACATACAAAACGGTCCGGACCCCAACTGGTCAGTCTTGCCAGCTGGCTTTCATTGTGCTTCATGTTGTGCGTGTTGCTAATTTCGAGTATTATTAGACTGCCAGTCAGAATGCGACAAGACAGAAGGATGTGTCTTTGTCAATGGTACGACCCCATTCTTCGTCAGTGGCTGCAGACTGACGACACGGCGTAGTCTATTATGAATTCAATGGCAGGGTAAACTATATGCCTAGTGGAGAATCGCATCCGTGTTTCCGATGCTGATTGAGTCACTCAGGGCCATGACTCTCCAGGCGTTCAACGCATCTGCGCGCTTTACAGTAAATGCCACACCAGTGCTGACGCAAAAAATTTCGGCGGGCAGTCCCTGCTAGGTCCTGGAAAACCCCTCTCAGAAATCGAGTTCAGCTACGGCTACTGCAAGGACCCGAGCACGCTCCCTCCACCACCGTCGGCTCCCGCACCCAAACTCGAGCGAACGTTCCACGGCCTCAATAGCTCCATCCAAGGCGACGCATACCTTACCGCGAGAAAGACCGACACCATCGGTGGTGAGTCCCCCATTGGCGCTTGTCGTGTACATGCCTCACAGCTTGACGCACCCCTCCTAGAATGCATCAAGGCGTGCGACGAGGTTCAGGGCTGTCTTTTCGTAAATGGTATGATTTGAGACACTCCTTCAACCCACACCTTCCGCTCATGAGGTTGTGCTAGTCTTCATGGAGGGGTTCCGCAGGCCACCCAAGGTACGCGATCTTCTCGCTGGTTGGGCTAATGCTAACAAGTGCCCCAGGGAACTCGGGGGATTAAGCGTGATGATGGAGTCGGTGAGGCTGGTCATACCCAATATACATGCGCGGTGTACAGCGCTTGCTATTCCGCGACCCAGGCGACAAATTTCGGGGGACAAGGTCGGCCTGACGGAACCGTCAGCTATGTCAAGGACAGCAGTGGGTTCTGCAGGAAGGGTTTTCACTAAAATATTTGGAATAGTATACCTTGACCTTCTTTTCCTTCGAGTGTTTTTGTTATTCTCAAGTGAACGGACTCCTTAGTTCTTGATTTGTAGCGGTGGGAATTCACATAGTCCTGGGATGCTTGTTGGGGCTATTCCCTGTGAATTAAGGGTAATTGCTCATTACCCCAGCACGGCGCGAGGAGTAGAGATCATTATCAAGGAGGCGTATCAAGACACCGAAGGCGGGGGTTTAGCGCTTAGCCGCCAAGGTCAGTTGTGCCATGGAACCGTGGCACGCCTGGTCGAGCAGATCATGTAAAGGAATGGATAATGCATCATTGCATGGCTCTATGGAACATCAGGGACATGGAGGTTTTAATTGGCAGAAATCGTTACCTTTCCAAAGATCAATTCGGAACTTCGAATCCTGTGTTCTTAATGGTATGCCAGGCAAGTCATCTTGCGCTAATACACGAGCAACTTGTGGCTTTTAGATGTGTACCCTGTGAGGAAATAGCTTCACCTTTGTTCCGTGCGCAATGTGATTGTTTCCAGAAATCCAGGAACTCGGAAAAGAATGCTACTCGGTTTCAGACCCAAGAATGAGACGTGATCTGTGTACCACATGCTAATTCAACGCGTTTGCACATCCTTTTGCACCGCGGAGGTCCCTACACGAGCAAAGCTACTTCACCTTGCGTAGCGTTGAACGCCCTAAGCCTCTTAGTTACAGAATTGAGTACAGTCTGCATCGCCTAACCGTTGAGCGTGGATGCTCACTCTCCGGAGAATCCATGTCGCCGGTCTGAACTCGCTCGCTGTTACTGCCCTGATGGTCTGCGGCAGCAATGCGATGTCCCTCTGTCAAGCGCTAGTGTCAGGGAGATGTCAAAGTACTTGCAGCGAGCCGGGGGAGATAGCCACACTGATGCCAAGTAAGGATAACTCAACAGAGAGGGCTATAGTTTTGAATGACAACCACCTACACGTTTGAACGGCGATGCAAGTACCTAGTCGGTACTGAGGTCTTGGGTTCTGTGCCATATTGATATTTCGATATTTCACTAGCGGTGGCGGAGAAGCTGGAACCCGGCTGCCAGCAAGGCCAGGGCACTCTGCAACAAAACGTGGTGACGTTCATATTCCAGCGGGTCAACCTCCTAACAGAATCTCTGGATAGTCGGGGCCACATTTAGGAGGAATCACAATATACAGTTATTCCAAAAGTACCACGTAGATGGTGGTTGGAATGTTTCTTTGGACGAATGGTGCGTTTAACGTTTTCCCATCTCGAGACCAAAATGAATTGATGCCATCACTTCCTAAATATAGCCCTTCACATGGCGGTTCGAACCTGACTTGGAACAAACTTTGGTGCTGTTCATCTGTTTCCGACAACACTCAGGTACCTCGATCCTTCATAACCATTCTCCTTCAATTTCGGATCAGCCTTTCCTCAAACATGCTTTGTGCTGCGCTGTTTTCTCAAGGCCTCGTATCAACCGGCTCAGGAACCCTTGACATGAAGGGTAGTCGTCTTCAAAACTTCTAGTGGTATTGTTTGGCGTGACTGATCCCGAGGACGGTCAAATTCTCCGCATACGTAGATGGTTGAAACCATACCTGGCAAATGGTTATTAACTTCCATGACACCCTGTTAGCAATGTTTTCTGCATTGTCGCAAAACGTACACGCCGCATGCCAGAGAATCAACCTGCTATTGCCGCGGCAGCAGGCGTTTTACAGGAACTAGATGAAGGCACAGTTATATTTCAGGGACCACAAGGAAGCGACGGAACGCTTACCGATCCAACATAAAAGAACTCGCGAAGAAAACCCTCGACCTCCAACTTTCTTGCACAAGCGTGACGACTCACTCGGGGGACAATGCGAGCATTCGTGCTGCTTGCTTCATTATTCACACTAGCCAATGCGGCTACATACACTCAGACTTTCTCTAACCTCGCTGGCGCAACGCAATCTAAGCTGAATGATTATATGTATTATCAGCTGGTCAGTACCGTTGCCCGTAAGTCCCATCTGCTTTTTTTTTGTACCTATCACGTCGTTAAACTCCACCAGAATGCAAAACACAATGTGACAGAGATCCGCAATGCGTCTTCATTAATTGTATGTCTCGTTTCCTCCTCTGGTGAAACATCAGACTAATCAAACGATACAGCGTATCACGACGTCTTCGGCAAGGTAAATGCAATACCCCTATAGTGGTATTTCTGTGTTACTGATACTTCGCAGGGCCAGGGGAAAAATCCCCCATTTACGTGCTCACTCTACAAGACATGCCACAACGCCTTTGATGCTACTAACCGCGGTGGCCAGTCCCAGTACTTCAATGGCCCTACCAATTCCATCAAGGACAGCGAGGGTTGGTGCAAATCCACTGCCGTTGCGCCCCCTCCTCCGCCACCTCCTGCAAAACTCACGAAAACGTTCTCCGATCTCTCTGGGGCCATCAACGGCGATGGATACCTTACCTATACAATGGTTACTAGCGAGCAACGTAAGAGCCTTCACTCTTCATACTTTCACTCTTAGCTTTGTGCTAATATTTCTCCTCAGAATGCCTGGATAAGTGTAACGAGGTCGATGGATGCAACTTCGTGAATGGTATGTGTTGGCAAGCTTTTGTATCTCCCTTGTATCTTTCTTTTCCCTCATCACTTGGCGCTAGTCTACAAGAACCTATTCCGCAAGCCACCTAAGGTATGTTCTGCGTTGGACCCAGATTGACGTAGCGCTAAGAAATTCTTTCAAGGCACCTGCGCAAGATGACGACGACAACGACGACGACGATGACAGCGACGACAACAATGACAACGACGACAATGACGACGAGGACGATGATGATAATGATGACGAAGACGACGACGACAATGATGAAGACGATGACGATGACGATGAGGATAACGACGACGATGATGAGGGTGACGATGACAGCGATAACGACGACGACGACGACGACGACGACAACACTGAGGATGTTATGTTTACATGCTCACTGTACAGCAAGTGCCACATTGCGAGCGAGGCGACCAACACTGGAGGCCAAACTCAAGCCGATGGAAGCGTCAACTACATCAAGGAAAGCGCTGGGTACTGCAGGAAATAATACTTTGATTTGGGATTAGTATGGAGTCTTGCACGTTGTGCAATTAATCATGGTCATTTTTTTTTTGGTTTCTCTACTACATATCTGTACTTCTGCAATGGATTGGGTTTCCTGGCACCCACGACGCCCATGGTTGATGTCTACAGTCCGTTTCCCTCATTCAACCGGGGTGTGCCACTGACATTACCCGGGCCCAATTCAGCACATGTCCGAGTCGTCTCTGCTTGGTCACGGTATCGCGAACTCGTTGGCAACCCGACTCCTGTATGTGGGATCTTCCCACTCACATGTCATTCATGGACTCGACAGGAATGACCCATGATGAGTTCGGATCCCCAGGCGCGAACGTATTCCTATGAAATGAGCTCAAGACCGTCGCGCATGCGAGACTCCTCAACGAGCGGCTATCGACGCCTTACCGCAGCTGATAATACCATAGCAGGCTGAACGTCTATGCCATTGTGCCACTCCCCTACACATCTGACGCGATTATAGAAGCCAAATAGGCATGGAGAGTTCTTGGCGCTGCAGGGATTGTCCTCCAAACTAATTTTGAAGGCCTGCATCTCGGTAATCCTCAGTTCACACCCTTTTTCAAAGCTTTAAACGAACTTGGCGGTATGACCCAAGTCATCTATATCTGTCTGTGCTGGTTATCAAGGTGAATAACATATCCCTCGGAGCGAATCCAACAACATATCCAACTGGAAACCTTGAGTTCTCGCAAGTTACCACAAAATCTTGCCCCCCTTGAGTGTCAATACTATTGAAACTTCCACATGGACACTCGTAGATCTAACCTTCACTCAAATACTCTATACATTTACAAGCATCAACTACGTGATTTCCCATGGTAAGCATGCGATGCACTGTACCAATTTTTGCACTCCACTTTGACTGATGCAATTGCTTTGCAGGTGGTGCATGGCCATCAG
>JASFDG010000165.1:19358-30847 GCA_036937095.1 Phaeolepiota aurea
CCGTTTGTTGGGGCACCTAAAGTTGTCATCATCGTGCGCGGCCGAATTAACATGCGAATCCAACGAGGTCAGGGTGCGGAATTTGCGCGAGCAGATAAAACACTCGTATGATCTCCCATTGAAAGAGGCCTCATTGACGTCATACCTGACGATAGTCGGCCCAGGAGATGGACCCTCCAATCTCTTTGGGATGGAGATTGAGGGGACGATCTTCAGGGCATGTGCAACATGAGTCACTTGATGCCTGGTAATCTCGTGGCATCCGCTTTCGACGTGGTGGGCAACTGCGGATGGGGAAGGGAACAGTTTATTGCAGAAAACGCAGGGAACGTCTCTTGGTTTCCGATGGGCTGAGGAACGAAGATGCTACAAAACAGTTAATTTCCGCCCACGGCAGCTGAAATACTCACCTGATTTAATGCAGCCTGGGATTGGAACTGACGGGAGCATAAGGTACACCAAATGTGGTTACTACTTGCCCGCTCATGCTGGAGGAGGGGGGGGGGGAGGGGAGGGGGTCAGGAAGACAAGGATAACGATGTATACATTCACATACCTGGTCTAAAGCAAATTCGGAGTTGAAACTACGAGAGCATATATCGCACCAATAATGCAACTTGCTCATACTTAAATGCTGCATAGAATGCTCACATTAGTCAAGAAGACACAAGGGGGGAGGATTTCACTTGAGTCAAAGCTGCTTCGCTGTTGAACATCCTCTCACATGGAACACAGCGCCACGCACGATGATTCTTGGCTCGTACATGGCTGGAAAGGCCATCAAATGTTGTGAAAGTCCTGTTACAAGATGCACAGGGATACATGGGCGATGGTGGGAGAAGGAATGAAGCTCAAGGGAGCTTCCGGGGATTGTGTGGGGCTTGTCTTAAATGGAATCAAGAGCGTGGAAAAATAACGTAAATTCTAGTACCAGTGGGTTTTCCTACAAAATTCCATTGGGCTATCCACCAGCGCACGCATTTATGCAGGTGTAGACCAGTGCATATCGAGGTGATTACTAGCATTATGTATGGCCGATGGATTTCTGATGGGTAGAAATTAAATTGGACGCTTAGCATGTATGACCCTTGTGACGGATAAGATCAGTATTCAGTTGGTTTGACCTTTCCACGACAAGCCGAATATCCTGGGACTGACACCGAATCCTTCCCTAGGAGCAGAGAGATAAAGCGGGTATCTCTGCTGTCGCGGACCTCTGCAGAAGCATCCCATGCTCGGATGACATCGGGTGGACCTGCGGGGAACGGTGGGGGACAATATGGACCCCTTCACGTATACATAACGATGGTACCAGACGTGTCTGCCTTTTCCCTTACTCCATTGTTCGTTTAACTCTTGAAAGCTGACACATAACTAAAGTTGCCTTCTCAACACCAAACCAAGGAATCCAATACCTTCATCTACTATTAGTGAGCGCGACACAGATGGAGGTGTTTCGGGTACTGTGAAACAATGACACTGCGATCAGGAAGGGGGCGTTGGTTGGCATCGTATGGACGCGATCTATGGACCGTCCTTTATATGTATACCTTGCGTTCCCGCAGCTCGAACACCATGCCAACAGATGGGTTTATAACAATTGTAACAACCTCCGGTGATAGGTTTTCACACCTTCCCGTTGGCACCTTGCCACATGGGCAATTGAAGAGTGTGAGATATGTTGCATTCAAGGGTGTGTTAACGCTCTAGTTACATCATTCGAATTTACAATCTGCTGAACATTTTTTCGTGGGGCCCTCCCATTCACTCATCAGTGTAGCTTTGACTGTTGTTGCGGCGAAGTCCTCAACTCGAAATGCAAGGCGCACTGCTTGTTCCTACTATGCACTCCTGCACCTTGGCCTCGTTAAGAGAGACTGTGTCATGTGCCAATAGCGCATATGACATCTTGCATCGTCAGCGACAGGCACTCCCCGTCAAGTGTGTAATAGCAAGCCAGGATCTGCGCAGATTTTTTAATCCACACTGATTTGAGCTTCGAGTGACAACACTCTCCAACCGTGTTTGTCTATAATCCCCGCTTGATCTTCGGAGACTAAGGTGATGGATCCGGCACGAAACATTTTAACATCGCCCCACCAGTGTGGAAAATGATCATGGTTGCCAAAAGTTGGCAGATCGAAGGAATGTATGGGTACAATATCATTATCGGCCAGTACTATACAAACGACTTGTCGCTGCGAGCTTCATGGGTGGTAGGATCCTCCGCAAATGGAATGTGTGCTGGCTGCATGCTCCGCGCAGTCAACCAGTTCCGGAGGACAATCAGGCCACGGACAGCCACGAAAACTACACATTGACCGATAGCGATGCCGGCGATATACGCTACAAGGAGGGTTCCTTGCTTCTTCGGGTCCAAGAACGAATACGCTGATATAATAAATCAGTAACAGCATTCAGGCTGCCGAATGATGGAGGCGCACCGTAGAAACCCTGCGTGGCGTGCGTGATGTATGCCACCCCCAAATAGCCGCCCAAGGCGAGGACGGTAACCGGAAGATCGACCCATGGCAGGGCAGGCGCGTTGGTACACCCGATCTCAAAGAGTGCGAAAACGGTGTTGAGCGCGTGCTGAGAAATGGCGGACCAAGCTGGATAGCGATCAGACTCGATATATCCCGACGTGTGAGTGAGAGAAACTGACCTAAGAATGGTGTTTCAAAACTGGAGGCCGAAGCGAGGAGGACCCAGTAGACGATTGTTAGGAGGATAGCTGAGATTCAGGAGCATGTGAGTGCGCGACACGTTCCAGGATGGAGGCTGCTCACGGAAGGTTGTGATGGTTGAATAGAGAAGAACGTGAAGGTACCGCAACGCACGAGGCCAGCTCTGTAGCGGGTAGCCACCAGTTCTTTTGTTCCTTGCATAAGCAAGCGTCTGGACTCCAGACGCAAAGAAGTATGCACATAGACCAATCAACGAGAGATGAGTGAAGTACGAAAAGTATCTGTGGCTCAATTTGAAGAATTACAAGAGATAAAGGTGATGAACACGCACTGATCCGCGTTGTCATCCTTCACTCCCTCCCAGATAAGGACAAAGAGAATTGTCGAGAGGGAGTATACAGCTAATAGAGCGCGTATGGCGCCAAGCACAGCTGGGGATACGAGATATGAGGTGACAAACCTGTTGTCGATGTCGAAAGCATTGTAAGAGCGAGATGTTAGGGAGAATTTGACGGGCATGCCTGCTGCTAGTTCTCAAGCAAAACACGGATCCGATCGGGTTATATAAGGGTCACTCTCAGGTCCAGAGTGGCGATCTGCTGATGGGAACTTGTGGGAACCAGAAATTCACCGGATATCATCACTACGACCTGATCTGAAATTCCCCATGACAGCATGCTACAGCTGGCCAAGCTTATAGGGCGTGCACTGCGTGCTTGAGCAGCAGTGTCTATACACTGGCAATTAGTATTGGGCTGCTTCAATATCCTTACCACGGCCCTAAAGCATTGTTAGCAGAATGACTCATGATTTTCAAATTCATTCGTTCATTAGACATTCTTCAACCTCCAGCGCGATCCTAGATTGGTTACCCCCTTTGATGAATTGTGGTCCCCTTGGTTATGCCCAGGCAGTACCTATGGTGTGAAACCCCTAAACAATACCAATTTGGGCCAGACTGCTTCTTGCTGTTGTCGGTCATGATTATTTAATTTCGATGCTATGATATCATTTGGCCACTTTCGAAAGCCCAAAATTCATAACTGATGTGCCTCAGGCGTTTCACACCGTAGTCCGTCTCTCTTCCACATATCGACACTATCGCATCCGGGCTTTTGGTCATAACAGCAGTCCAAAAATGGGGGTTGAATGACGGGGATGTTGATAGCAATACCACAGTCGATATCACGGTATGAGCGATGATCAATTTGCGGATCAGCATCCATCTAGCCATCCACTGTCGCTGCATGCACGGGGTGCTCGGCCGAAAACACAGGTCGGTATACACAAGCTTGATTTCAATTCTGGTCGAATCTGCTGTGATGGCCATTGGCTTTGAAGTCTTTGTCATCGTGTGGTCGTCTTCCATTTTCCTCATTGCGAGTGGTGAGAATATATGGTAAGAAACCTTGCTGAAGCCTAAGTACGGCATTGGAGTAACCTTTTTACCTGGCACAACTGCTGAGGGAACACAAATCTAGACCATGCGCCGCCCTGACCAGTGTATGCCATGGCTTCTTCATTATGGCTCAACGGTTTCAGCATTTAAGTCAAGGCCACGGTGTTGGCTGATGCTGGCGCGTTGCTGTGGTGATCACGCCCGAATTGGACCTTGAAGCATAAGAAAACCAGTGAGAAAATCGCAGCATAAGATTCGGCAATCTATGTGGTTGTACTATATGTGGTTCCAAAGGTGATTAGTACCATCTGGTTTCTTCGCTTTCCTCTCTCCTCTCCCTCGTACTATGCCGTCAGCTCCCCCATATGTTCCTTCAAGTCTCCATATATCTAAAGGCCACACATGTGGCCAAATAGATCATATAACTTGGTTAATGTCGTACCTCTCAAAGCTGGGGCTTCCCAATTTGCTCCTCCTGATTGACGAGCTCCTTCGACCGCAGTATAAGTAGCCTGGAGGGGTCAATATTGAGAGTCGTATACCTCTGGAGAGGTCCATCAGATGGCATTGGAGCTGAATGAACACTTACTGTTCCATCTTCCACATTCTTGCAGGTTCCGAGATTAATCATTCATTGCCCAGCGGAACAACGGATTGGACAGCTACGGCTATCACCTACGCTGGCGCGTTAGATCACACACACCATCAAGGTAATCGCTGATGCTGTACGGAATGCCTCACTCGCCCAACCGTGGGTTCTGTGTACTTTAATTGAGCGATATTCATCAAATGCAACGCAGATGATAGATAGGTCAAAATTGTCCAAATTCACAATCCCTGCATACAAAAAAAATGACGAAACTAGCGAACAAATCCAGCTACAAGCCCCAATAACCCTGTTGTGATATTTCCGTACATATTGTTGCTTCAGAAAGGTAACATGAAACCCGGGCTGCCCTCTACAGTGTATCCCAGGGATTTCGCGGCGTTATCACGCTCGTCCGATGACATAGTATAGAAGTGGTCTGTTGCCTGTCCACTATAGAGGCGGTAGAGTGGGAGCCCACCACAAGTGCCATCCACATATATATAACCAACGATGCCTTCATTGGCGTACCCGATCTTCACCGCAGCATCTCTCTCGGCGGCAGAGCTGGTGTAGAAGTGGTCAGTTGCCGATGCGCTGTACATGCGGTAGAGCGGTGTGGTCTGTGGTTCCTGGGTGGGGTACAACCAACCAGTCACTCCTTCATTGGTATACCCAAGATTGTTTACAGCGTTCCTCATTTCACGGGCACTGGCGGTGTAGAAATGGTCGCTTGCTCCAGCACTATATCCACGCAGCAGGCGAACTGCATTTCGAGGGTTCGGGCATCTCTGTTGGGGGCCTATGCGAGCCTGTACCATTTTACATGGGTCAGCTCTGACTGTGCAAGGACAGGGCTGTACACATACCTCAGACTTTCCGGCGACTGAGGACACCCCAGGGGCGATGAACGCCGCAAGAACTGCGATGAGAGTGAGTGCAACTTTCATGTTCAAGTCGTGACAAAATCAGATTGTTTTGAGGATTCTGCAGACCGAATACTTCAAATATTGGACTAACTTTCGTCTGCAGCAAGCGATCTAATTTATACTATAATTCCAAAAAACTCCTCTTTCATATACGAAACATTCAAGTCCATCCGCTTCAGGCGTGTGATTCTAGGTCTGAGTCCCGCGCTCTGAAGCGCGTTGATCCCGCGCGCATCCGCGCAGAGATGCGGATCGCAACGCTTCCTCTCGAGCCTGCAACCTCAGAGCAGCGAAGAAGTGTTTCGCCTTCGGGGATGGCAGAGCTTTGGGGAGTGTGTCTGCCGTCATATCGTCGGCAGGCAATAGACAAGGTTGAATATAACTGCCGCCAGTGGTTGTTGGAAGACAGATGGGTCAAAATTGTCCAAAACCGCATTCCCTGCATACAAAAAAATGACGAAACTGGCAAACAAATACAGCTACAAGCCCCAATGCTCCTATTGTGATATTTCCGCACATATTATTACTTCAGAAAGGTAACATGAAACCTGGGCTGCCCTCTACAGTGTATCCCAGGGAGTTCGCGGCGTTATTGCGCTCGTCCGACGACATAGTATAGAAGTGGTCTGTTGCCTGTCCACTATAGAGGCGGTAGAGTGGGAGCCCACCACAAGTGCCATCCACATATATATAACCAACGATATTTTCATTGGCGTACCCGAGCTTCACCGCCGCATCTCTCTCGGCGGCAGAGCTGGTATAGAAGTGGTCAGTTGCCGATGCGCTGTACATGCGGTAGAGCGGTGTGGTGTGTGGTTCCTGGGTGGGGTACAACCAACCAGTCACTCCTTCATCGGTATACCCGAGCCTGGATACAGCGTTCTGCATTTCAGGGGCGTTGGTGGTGTAGAAATGATCGCTTGCTCCAGCACTATAGCCACGCAGGAGGCGAACTGCATTTCGAGGGTTCGGGCATCTCTGGGGGGGGCCTGCGCGCGCCTGTATCATTTTACGTGGCTGAGCTCTGACTGTGCAAGAACAGGGCTGTACACATACCTCAAGCTTTCCAGCGGCTGAAGACAATCCAGGGGCGATGAACGCCACCAGAACTGTGACAAGAGTGAGTGCGACTTTCATATTCAACTTGGTGAAGATCCAATTGATTGCGGTCGCATTGAACGAACCTCGCAGTCTTTATACCGCCTCAGGGCGCCTGATTGGTGATTAAGAGGGTGATAAGTGTGATCTTTAGCGTTGATGATGACACCTGGATTGTGGCAAAACATTATGTGGGGACATGGTAGGTCCTACTTCATATAGGATGACATTTGGAACGATGATCTAGGATTTAGCGAGGAGATGCAGGCGCATAATGGTGAACACAAATCTCAGCCATACCAGCTCCGAGTCCAAGTGGGAGAGCGCTATGCACTATACATGAAGCACCCATCTGTGATATACACCGTGACAAACAATACTCCAGGTGCCTACTCTTACGACTCAGATTCAGGAGTCCGACAGGGGCATGAGAATTTGATGAACTTCGGTGCTAACTTGTAGACACTTTGATAGAGCGTTGAATGAGGTATACCGTTAGTAGATTGTGAGGCAGGGTAATGCCCAGACTCGGAGGCGAAGGCATTTCAAGGACTAGTGGGGGGATTTCCTAAGCTCAGTACGGTCCAATATGGCAGCAAGAATGGACACTTACTTCGCAAGCAGGCATCCCAGAAGGCAGAGAAGCAGAAGCATACCGTTGAGATGGATGATGGATAGCTTCCACGGGACATATTCCCGATTTGGAGCTCATGCCAGTGACCAAGCGAACTTGAAGCACACGAGCGCTATACTAGCTCTGGGCACAGGGGTCGAACGGGGCGAGTCATTCGTTCTGCAGCTCTACATCTGCTTGTTTTGAGGGTCTTGCAGGGGCTGCCAAAAAAAGGGTATGCACGCTACGTAACTTGAAGGTTGAACGTTGAGTGCAGCTGAGTTCTCCGGGCCAGCAAGATACATTGGACGTGCCGCCCTACTACATATCGAATTGGCTCTCTACTCGCATCCATTAACTTCATACTAGCATCACTTGTCGCTGACCTTTTCTTCAGAGTGGGTGTCCGACCGTTTTTCAAGGTCGTTCAACCGATCCACCCCTGCATCCTCCGTCAAACCGCCTGGAATGAATGTGCCTGATGGGAGATGACTATCAGCACGGAAATACCAGGGAAGCTACGAAATATGGAGACTCTACCTTCCAGGAGCTCTCGCTCAGCTGCGCGATGGTCTTCCACTTTGGCATAAGATGTGCCGGCAACAAACAGAGGGGAGTTTTCAAAAAGTGCGCCCATTTCTTAGAACGGCGCATGAAGTCGAAGGCGAAGGGAAAAAAATTCAATTATGATCAGAAATATAACGGCCCACTAACCTTCTAGACGACGACCTGTTGTTTCCTAAACCAGAATTGAGAAGGCCCCACAGAGATAGCCAGATGACACCTACAGGGAAAAATGCCCAGATAAATAGGGCACTGTTGGTCCTAAGCTGACATGTTCATTGCCGAAGTGAATGAAGAGACTGACTTGGTGTGGCCGCAGATTGCGAAGACGAGGTCTAGTTATGCAACAGTGGTATTAGATATCGAACCACCATCTTGATCACATGCGAACGAACAGAATCTAAAACTCATCAGCCTTCGTTACGACTATATGCAGCGAGTGAGATACTAACTTCCATCCAATAGCACCAAACGCCAGGGGCGTCACTTGAGCAATAAAGCTAGCAGTTCCTCATTGATGTCATAATCTAGATCAAGGCGAGGGTTTTTGTATTAAGACCCACAAATTGGATATCCATGACGATGAGCTGGTAACAGCTGTACTCTTTGCTCGTGTTCTCGTTGAGAATATTTCTGCAGGGTAGGCCCAAGATAGAGGCCCAATACATGCACTAAAGAAGAAATTGAAGACCCATGTCCTTTATTGAGAGAATGTAAATCTGCGGGTTCATAGTGGCACAATAAAATGCCCATACGTTACTAGGAGAGTGAGAGGCCACATCAAGAAAACTGAAGTGAGCGATGGGAGCTTTGCGTACTGATGAATATCTGTACGATTTTTCACGTTATGGGCATGGGATATTCGAAAGGCATAACCTGTCGGACTCACATAATGGGCCTGTCATATGTGCAAACCACAAGTCAACCAGACCCGTAAGTCACGACTGCGCCTGTATCAGCGGCAACAAACGTACCGCATTACTAATGTGACGTCCCTGTTCAGCAGGCCTTTCTTCTAAAAGTTGTAAAGTGGCTTACTTGTTAACGGTGCCAGGCCACCGTGCCATGAGAATAGAGCCTACAACAAATGAAAGCCCTGACATCACATTTCCTATAATCAGTGGCCCGCGTCTGCCAGTGTGATCGATCCAGATCACACAGCACGCTTCTCCAATGAGCGCGATGATGCTGTTGATGGATTGGAATAGCAGGATCCGGCTAGACGTGAATCCCATCTAGGAGACGGACATGAGATGTGAGTCAAAATGAAAGGGGGCTCCTTACTGTCGTGAAAATCTAAAACCGGTCTCAAGCATTAAAGGGGACACTCAGGAGCCACAAAGGGTTGCGGGACCTCCATACCGTCGTGGAATAATATTGGATTGCGCTAACACCTACAAAGGGGAGTCAGCTCTGCAGAAGCTGATAGACAGGTCTTTGCACATACCCGTCATCTGTACCGAGAATTGCAAGATATACCTGGCCACAATATGAGCACTACATCAGCCCCAATTTTGTGGATAGATCCTAACCCAAGGGTAACCCGCCGCAAGTTACTCGGAACTGTAACGAGCTCTTTCCAGCTATATATCCAGTCAGTTCAATTCATACCGAATCACCCTGAGGGCTTGCCTCGACTCTCCAATATTTTTAGCTTTACGTATGTCGGCCTTCATGTCTTCTAGCTGTGCAAGAACGAATGGATCTCGTTCGTTGCCGTGGGCATGAAGCCGCGCTAATGTAGCCCGAGCTGTTGGCGTGTCATGATTCCTTAGTACGATGTCAACGAAACCGTTAGTAACATCTACCCTCATCTAAGCGACCCCGTTCTGCTAGCCAGCGTGGACTGAACAAAGACTGTTAGCCATTTATCAGTTAGGAGTGACAGACTCACGATTCAGGAAGGAGGAGCATGAAACAAAGCAGCGGGATGGCAGGGATAATCTGTATGTGCAAGGTGTGTTCGGTACCCTGGTACTATCGGAGGACTGAACGACTCACCTGAATGCCCAGCGGCACTCTCCATTCGGCTTGCGTCCCAGTCAAACCGGCAGAACACCCAAAGGTCTCCAAGGAATGCGGAATCAGCGCATGCAGGAGATCGAAGCATGGTTATAACGCTCACAATCCATGAGGCGGAGAAGGCTTCAATCATCAGTTTTTTATTATTAGTCTGATGCAGGAATAGTTACCTCCAATACCAAGCATAAACTAGAAGAAATATTATATCGGTGTACATGCAAGCGAAAAAAACTCGGGCATACCTGCTGCAGAGTAGTTAGCCGCCCACGGATACTAGGGTGTGCGATTTCGGCTTGGTATAATGGCGCAAGATCGGACACAATGCCGACTCCAAAGCCTGGAGAATCTCGCGTCAGAAATTTCTTCGAGATTGTGGCATCATTCTCACCAGCAAAGAATCTTCCTGCATACATCATATCCAGACTCTGCGCGGCGGTTTGAAGCACACCTCCAAATCTGGCAGAATTGTCAGAAGTAATAGATGTGATTGGGGTTGAGCCGCATGGTGCTTACATGTATATGGCGGCGCCCACTTGAATCGTGATGCGCCTCCCAAGTCTATCAGCAACATAGGCGACTGGGAACATTCCGAAAAAGCTTAGGGGGACGCAGGAGTGGATCAACATACTCCTCAATTGTAAGCCAGAGTGCCTTACCACCCCAGGACTGCCAAAAGAGCGATTGAGATCCTCGTCAACCAGAGATAGCCAGATATATGTACGAACCAAATATGCTCACGATTAGGCCATGCAAATTTGCGTCGTTGTTTCTGGGCCCCATCACCCGCTGGAACAGTGTTGGCTAAGCAGACTGAATACATGGTCAACAACGTACAATAAAGTCAGCAGCGGGTAGCACGCCAGCTATAACGCCCAAGTCATATCCAAATATAATGCTTCCAAGACCTAATATAGGGATATTTGAGCGAGGATGAACGTGGCGGTATTCATCAGCAAACGTACTTGCGAAAAGGCCACACAGCCAGGTGTAAACTTTCGGGGAGAGTGCCATTGGTATCGATCTGAGAGGGTTTAGATAAGGCGACAAAAAAGCCCGGGGGCGATATCCTATCATGGCTTCTTTTATATTGTGGAAAAAAAAGAACACCTTTATGTCGACTTAAAACCGATTCTGGCGGCCCGCGCATAAATGTTGCCGTGGGGGGAGTTGGATGGATACCGGTCATGCGGACCATAGCCCACGAGGTCTGTATACATCGACCACGATGAGTTGATGGTGGCTTGGGGGGCGTGATAATAGTCAGCTCTGTGTGGACGTGACTGTGGAGCCATCAGACAGTGATGGGAACGCGATATTGTGACTTTTTTATGACCAAAGCACCCTGTATGATATTCCTAACAAATGGGGAGGTACGAATAGAAGCTGCACCCATACCCCATGGATTCGAATTTTCAGGCCGAGATTAGTGTGAATACGAGCACTGATGGTTTTGAGTTGAGGTGGAACGAAAGTAAGAGATATATGAATACTACCTTGAAATGAGTGTCGTTTAATTCTGTACGTTCCAGTGAACTCCTCCTTCCTGATAGTACTCGTCACCATTTCACCCTCAAACCCATTCACCGCGCAC
>JASFDG010000166.1:0-13420 GCA_036937095.1 Phaeolepiota aurea
GTCAGAGCAGTTGATACAGCGCAGGCATTATCCTTGCCCCAATCATCCCAAGGATACCGAGTTCCTGATCCGACTTCGCCTCTCTGATATGACGATAAAATGTTCCAAAATACCCTATTATTGAAAATGAAAGCAAAAGTCTTGAGGTCCTCGTCACCACCGCCATCCTTCGTCCAATGCAAGGCAAGAACAGACACGGCGGCGTCGCGGTTCGTGCAAGACCCAATTTGAAGTGTGCCCGACTCTATATTGACACCAGGTTGGATCTCAGGGAGGCAGAGCGAGGCCACATGGACGGGCTGACAAGATCCATTAAGAGCGCCGTGGATGGAGAACAGATCTAGCTTGCATTCGCCTCCATCTCCGAAATCGGTGGTGATATACGCCTCGGCACTCAAGAGTACAAACCGTCCCCGAGGAAGTGGGCGGGGAACGTTCTGAGAATGGAAAATGAGGATCGCAAGCTTGTAACTGGGATAGCTTACCAGAACGCGTTCACCGGTCCTCCAATTCCAGCCCATAATCCTCGGCTCCGCCAGTTCATTGCAAATGAGGTGCCCATCGATAGCGAACGGCTGCCTGTTCAGGTCATCAAACCCAGTGAACCGGATGGGGGCCACCTTGGCGGTAGGGTGGACTTCGAACGTCGGGAGTCTACGCAGATGGATTTGGAACTCTCTACTTTCTGGTGGTGTTCTGCAGGCAACGAACGAAGTAAGTGGCCGTAACACGTCTCGAGAAGATAGCCCTTACCGGCGATCGTAGGTGAGGATCGAGATCAAACGCTGGTCGGGCTCCACATAGTAGTTCTTCACACCCAGGTTCTCATCAACCTGAGTAGCGAAATCAAACTCTATCCAGTTCTCTTCAGATGAGGTAGTGTCAAGCGCGCGGAAAACTGTTCCCCGATGAACTACGAGATATTTCCCATCGACACAGTAGCTAGTCGGATTCCATTGAAATCGCAACGATATGACCCGCAGCTGTTTCCAGGCCAGCATTGCCCACGCCTCCCGATGGCGCTGCAAATTCACGAGACGCTCGCCATACGAAAGTGTGTTGGTGGCGTCGACTTTGCCAGGCCGTTCCCGACTCTTGGCGGCTTCAATCTTGTATTGGAATTCAGAACATGTCTTGATTGCGCTATCAATACTGCGGCAGGTCTATACAACTGTGAGTGTGCACCAACTCACAGCTAGGATAGAAATTACACACACCAGACGGCAACGAGCAAGATCACTTCCCTCTAGATATGTCAAGACAGCTAGGAAAATATCTTCAGGAAAGAGTTCTGGAAAGGAAAGCCGACGATCTTCGGGCTGGGAATCAAGGCCTGACATTTATAAACCGTGAAAGATAAAATGTACCCATAGCTCAGGGGCAACCACAAAGGTTGGTACCAACATTCACACGTCCATATAGTCAGGCCACAAGACAAATTAGTTCGTAACAAATGACGGTCACGTAGACATAAATAATTGGTCGAGTCTTTCAATCAGAAATTTACACTATAAGCCTACAACTCAATGCATAAGTGGCGACAATTCATGCACTAACATGAGGATTCAAAATTCAAGGATGTGGTAGGCACTGTCGTACCGAGGATTATCAGGGCATTCCTAATAAGTTCGAAATTGCTCAGTAATCGTAAAGTTCTAGTATTATTAGAACCTACCTCGATTCCTACAATCATATCGCTATTGAGCATCCATAAAGTTAGTTCTCGGGGGATTAGGCCTTGGGTTACATGGAAAGGATGGTTGGCCTCAACATCATTCACAAATATACTGTCGCTAGCGAGCAGTTTCGGGGGTCGTTCATGAAATACATGATCAATGCCAGTGGTCCCAGAGAGGAGGCTCCTCCGCACATGTTGTGGCACGGAGTGGGTGTCGAGATCAACGACGGTCATTCTAGGCTCCTCCGTATGGGGGAATAGGACAACTCTGTACCCTTCAAGCCTCCTTATCACCAGCCAAAATGTCTGTTGTTAGCTTTGGACGGAGTACAGGACTTAAGAATCCAAACTTACGCCAAGTCTATCACCTCAGATGCCCGAGAAAGCGGGAAAACACAAGCATTGTTTTTGCCCCATTCGTCCCAAGAATATTGAGCTCCTGGTTGGAGCTCGCCTCTCTGATAAGAGGATAAAATATTCCGAAATACTCTGTTATTGAGGATGACAGGTAGGGCTTTGGAATCTTCTTCCTCATCCTTCGTCCAATGCAGAGCAAGTAAAGACACGGAGGCTTCGCGATTTGTGCAAGTTTCAACTTGAAGCGTACACGATATTATATTGATATCAGGTCGCAGGTCAGGTAAGTGGAGCGAGGCCACATGGATAGGCTGCTGATTGCCTCCTTCAGTGATATTGCGGATGGAGTATAAATCCAGCTTGCACTCGACTCCATTTCCAATATCGGTGATGATGTACATTTCTGCGCTCAAGAGCATAAACTGCACTCGAGGAGGGGGTCGGGCAATATCCTGCGGAAGAGGGACGAAGATCGAAATCAATCAGACTGGCATATGTTCGTGGGTTTGTCGAAGAAGACGTTGCTCACAAGGACGCGTTCACCGGTTATCCAATTCCAGCCCCAAACCCTCGGTTCTGCTGGTTCGCTGCAAATTAGGTGCCCTTCGATAGCGAAGGGCTGTCCCTCGTGGTCATCTAGCGATGTGAACTGTATGGGGCCCGTTTTGGCGTCGGGGTGGGCCTCAAATGCCGGGAGTCTGCGCAAATGGATTTGAAAGTCTCTGTTTTCCGGGGGAGTTCTACATGCGGAATAAGCGAGGGTTCTGTGGGTACCTTACAAATTGTGCTACCTTACCGGCGATCGTACGAGAGGATGGCGATCAGCTGTTGGCCAGGGTCTATGGAGTAGTCCTTCACCTCCAGATTTTCATCGACCTCCATCGCGAAATCAAACACTATCCAGTTCTCTTCGGGCAAGGCAATGTCAAGTACGCGGAAAGTTGTCCCTCGGTGGGTCACAATGTATCTGCTATCAATACAGTAGGTGGATGGGTTCCATCGAAAGTCCAAGGATATGATCCGCAGTTGTTTCCAGGCTAACATCACCCATGCCTCGCGATGGCGCTGCAGATCTGCAAGACGGTCTCCATATGAGAGAGTAGTGGTGGTGTTGATCCCACCATGCCGTTCCCCACTCTTGGCGGCTTCAATCTTATACTGCAGTTCAGAGCATGAGTTAATTGCGTTATCAACGCTACGACAAGTCTGGGTGAGCATCAACAGCGTGAAACTCCCAAGGAGGGTGGAAATTACACCCACCAGGCGGCAACGAACAAGATCGCTACCCTCAAGGAATGTTAAGATGGCCAGAAAGATATCCTCAGGGAAGAGTCCTGGGAAAGTAAAGCTACGATCTTTAAGCTGAGGGTCAACCTTTGACAATGTCATGGACATTTTAGAAAGCGCGAAATCCTCCAAGTCGCTGACATGATACGCTTGTACGCGGTGGTTTACACAAATAGGGAATTCGGGAACTATGTAGAAAAACAATGGTAATGGCTACGTAGCAAATTAATTCCTGTGGATGAACGAATGAAGACGGGAATCGTGAGTAGTTTTGGTACGGTGTTCTTCGAGAGATAAAAATGAAATACTTGCAATAACGTAAGGTCGTTAGTAACTAGAGATAAGTCATGGGTAAGGGGGGCGGCGTGAGAGGTATCGCAGGGAAGGAGTAAGGCAGAGCAGTACAAGGGAGTTGGAAAAGGTCAAGTGCAAGGGAATATAAGTAAATGATGTCTAAATAATTAAGTGGGACTGATACCGACAGAAGAAGGAATACTTGGTGAACAAAGCTTTGCAATTGAGGAGACTGATTATTCATCAGAAGAAAAGAAACCAATGGAGGAGCCAGGAACGAAGCAAAGGGATGAGATTCTTGAGGTGTTCAACCTCCCATGAAACACCTGCAGGCGTTTTCAATGAAAAGCAGATCGAGGCGAGATGATCAGACAACTCTCCATGCCCCACCACTGGGATCCTCTCGCCCACCCATCAAGCCTGGACCGGTATTAAGAGGCGCAGCATTATCCCCCCAACTGCTCGAAGCCGTCTGGCCGCCCCCACTGCTCGTCGTCGTCGCGCCGTCAATCGTCGCTGGCGCAGTCACGAAGCTTCCCGCAGCCGAGCTGATATCAGGGGGGGTCTCGCTCACTGAGCGCCCCGACGCGTCCTCCGGGTGCAGATGTGCACCATATCGCGGCTGTTCCTGCCGCCACACGATGGGAATATCCACACCCTGTCGTTCGGGAGACGCCTCACGTGTAGGGGTGGCGGTATGCTGCGGGCTGACGGTGTGTTGCGAGGAGCGCATCGAGTGGAACGCGACTGATAGTTCAGAGGCAGACCCCTGCGAGGCCTGAGGGCTGAGGTCCCCTAAGGAAGCTTGTGCTGACAGACGCCCGGGCGAAGGATGTGTGTTGTCGTGCTCGGGGATGCCTTCGATGGCCACAGACTCCCCCTCGCTGATATCAGCCTCATGCACCTCCACCCTCAGCTGCAACGGACTCGGACGCATGAACGGCATCGGCTGTCCAAAGGTGTAATTCTCCGCGCCGCTTCCACTCCCGCTGCGCGAATGCGAACCACCACTCAGACTCGACGAATAGTAGCCCCCTCGGTCGCTTAAATATGCCTGCTCGGAATCGCTGATATACGCCGCTGGTGCCGGTTCGTTCCCGCTCCCGCTCCCACTGCCAGATCGACTCCCACTCCCTCGGTCACTCAGCGATACAACATCTTCTTCCAGCCGTGCCATACTCGAGCTCGCGCGGGACCGCACGCCCATCGCACCGCGCACCAGATCCAGCGACGTTTGCGACGCCGCGCCGACACTCTGCATCACCGAGCGCACTGACACACCCAGCGAGCTCGTGCGCGAGCGCCCTGTCGACGAATTCGCCCTCGACCGCGGCGCCGAGTTTGTGCGCGACCGCGAGCGTGCTGCGGAGTTGGCGCGAGAGCGCGCCGCAGATATCAGCGAGCTCGCGCGGGACCGGTCAGAGCTTCCGCTCCCTGAGGCACTACCCATACCCAGGCTCGTGCGGGACCCCAACAGGCCCACCCGGTCCTCGCGTTCCGCTTCGATATCCTCCTCTTCGTCGGCACCATTGTCGCCGTCATCATCGTGTCTCTCGTTGTAGAATATGGCAGGGTCGAAAGGACCCTCGCCAGGACCAGCAGTCACCGGCCGGCGCCCTCTCAAGCTGGGGAACTCGACGCTGCCAGGTGTGGGTGGTGCTGAGGATGGCAACGGAGCGGCGAGGGTCGAGACCGTGCCTAAGGCCATGGCCGGCCCCAGCGTCGGCGACGTGCCAGAGCGCGGTCGTGGGTGTCGCGGGGGCATCGGGATGCCCATGCTTCCTTGGCTCAAGCTCGCGCGCTCCCGCCCCAACTCACTGCTGATGCCCGAGCGGATGGACATAGGGCCCTGCGAGTCGGAGCTCTCCCGGTTGCCTGTCGACATGGACAAGTGCGACGTGACGTGGGACGAGCCGGAGAAGCTCTGGCCGCGCCCGTGGCCCGTGGGGTGTCGGACATGGAATGGGAAACGTGGAGAGACTGGGTGGCCAAGGCTGGACATGGACCCAGAAGCGCGGCCAGTAGAAGGCTCTTCGCTGAGAACTTCTTCTGCATCACCCTCTTCTCCTTCCTCATCCTCTTCATCTTCCTCGTCCCCTTCCTCGTCCTCTTCCTCTTCCTCGTCCTCCTCTTCGCCTGTACTTCCACTAGCACTGCCGCTGCTGCTACCACTGTTACTGCTCCCACTTTTGCTCCCACTTGCACTGTTTTTACTCCTACTTCTACTGCTCTTACTCCCCGCCTTCTTGGCTTTTCCCTTCGACGACGGCGAGGGTGGGAACGGAACCTGATCCGACGACGACGCCTGCGCTCCGCGAGCCGTAAACGGATATGGCAGCTGCAAAAGCGGCCCCTCCCCAGGAATCCTATCCCTCGAAGAGCGCTTCACAACCTTGGGAATGATGCTCGACAGAGCCTTGGGGGCATTCTCCTCCACCGGGCTGTCAAACAGGTCTGACGCCATACCGCGTCGGCGCGAGGGCGTTGGCACCGACGGGAAGCCCGCTGCCGCCAAGATGCGGTCGACGCCGCCATCATACATCTCGGGCGTCTGCGGCTCGCCCTTCTCCTTCTCCTTGCCACGCCCGTGTGACCAGCGGAGCGAGGGCCGGATGGTGAGGCAGAACTCGTAGGCATCTTGGACCCGCAGCCGGGTGCATTCGCGCCAGCCCCAGGGCAGGGCATCGAGATCCGAGTTGGCATCGCTGTACACGGACGTTGGGCGCCGCTTTTCGGCTTCCTCTTCTTCCCACCGATACCGAGGGCCGCAAAGGCCTGCACAACCGTGGTCGCTGACAACCCAAAGACCGACCCTGGTAGCAACAAGTCGTTAGGTACTAGATAACAAGGAACAAAAAACGACGACTTACCAGCTTGTGACCAGTACCAGAACACGCCACCCTGTCCAGGCTGCGTTGGCGAAGAGGACACCGCGGGCATAATTGGTCAACGTGCCGTCATGTTTACGAAAGTAGGTCGCATCGCGGTGAGAAATCCCAACGTCCGCGAGAGCAAGGATCCCTGCTTCTGGTGAGGAAAACGACAACAAAAGGGCGATACACAGCCCCGCTCGGGGTAGCAGAAGCGCAACTGTTGGGAGATTCTGAGAATAATAGAAAAAGGTTTCTGCTAGTCCATCACGAAGCGAACCATGTTCACCAAAAAAAGCGGTGTATCGGATATGTTGCAGGAAACAGAAATTAGTGTAAGAGGAGAGCGCAACATAATTGAATGCGGGAGAGGATAGATAGATCGTTAGCATGGCCGGCCGTTCTACATAGCGAGTATTTAGCGGCTGCTCATCCCAAGAACGGATGATTGTGTACTCACTGACACGCCATCGCCGGGCAAAAGAATAAACAGTCTCATACAGAATAAAAACTACGAATATCCAGGTGAGCCAGCATGCGATGTAGGCTGCGGCGCCAAGAGCCCAGTTTTTCCCTGACCCAGGGACACCAGGAGCTTGAGGGTTCGGAAACTTTGATGCTCTGCATGGGAATGTGTCAATTCAGTGGTAGAAGCAATAAGAAGACAAACACGAACTGAAAGAGGATAAATACAGCGTTGAAATCAAAATAAGATTGCAAAGGGATGTGGGTGAAAATAAGAAATGGATAAAGGAGGTAATAAAAACGGACAAGGGGGGAAGGGTTTCTGAGGAGGTCCAGATTGAGGCCACGCGATCGAAATCTGGGCTGAGGGATGCGGGATGCGGAGGGGTCGGAGGAAGCAAAAACAGCGGGAGCAATGGCTGCTCCAGAGGCACGAGACCACACCTTCGCGCCTGCCCCCATGCGGGCTGGGTCCAGGGCATCCCGTTGATCCTTGTCGACAACGACAAAGTCGTCCTGCAGGCTGACTATGCGCACAGAGCGTTCAGTAGGCTTGCGGCCGCCATACTGTGTTGACTCCACGATATTAGGATCGGTAATGGCACCCATTGATGAATGAAAGGTGGATGCAGGAGCTGGCGGGGGGGGCCGTTTAGGGAGCCAGGATGGGTAACCTTCGGAGTCCTTGGACATCCGCTGGGGCGAGGAAGAGGGTGGCTCGGAGGCATCGCCGCGCTGGTCAATCGGCGAGCTGGCAGCAGTGACTGGGGACGAATTGGAGGACACAGGCAAGGGCGGGAGGTCCGGTGTGGTACTTTCTTGTCGTGACATTCGTAGCGGGAACAACATGAATGGTAAACCAGATGTCAGGCGCAGAGACAGATCTGGATTGGTATATGTATCGCGTCGAGCCTATCTATGATTGCAATTCAGCCTTTTTTTTCTTGTTTTTTTCTTCGTTGTTGTTCTCGTTGTTGTCCTTGTCGTGGTTGGGCCTGACAAAGGGGAGTCAGACGGCCTGCGCTGGACAAAGAACTGAAATCAAGAAATGTGCTTGCCTCGTGTTTCGTGACGCTTAAGCACCTGCCTGCAGGAAAATGCTGCCTCGTGTTGGGGCGTAAAGAGGCAGATTTTGATGCGAATTTCAGCGAACAACCCATGTTCCTGAAGTCGAACAATTGCCTTAAAAGGACCAATGGCGCTAATCAAAACCCTAACCCTTTAATTTAACATGCCCTGATGAATGGAATGGCTGGAACGTTGATACAGCAATGTTAATATCGTCCTGGGACCTGGTGGGACCTGGGATAGATTAATGGGCCACACGGTGCTTATTTTTCTCGCGGATGCATTGCTCACCATCAACTCCAGGAAGTAAATGGTTGAAAAGCGTTGGCTTAAGATCTCCAGGTAGGCTGGGCTTATATGTTACGAGGTGGGGATATATTCGAACACCATCGTAGCTTTGGAAGCCATGCTCGGCGCCATAGAATGTCACGGTGTTGTGTGCTGGCGATGAGAGTAAAGGGGACGATCGCGAGACGGGCTTTCCAAATCTAGACCATTCTACTAGTAATACAAATTGCGTCCGTCGCCTAAGCATACTGATTTGCTCCCAGTGCACCATGTGGACAGCGGATGGGCTGAGGCTTTTTTCTCAGGGTGCCTCCGAACAATGCATTCAAGGCCAAAAGTACAGTTATTGCACACATGAATAACACTATTTACACCTAAATTATCTATATCATTCCAAGCATCGTGCCCACAAGGATCATGAGGTCCTACCAATAATTCCTGCAGGAACCCATAACGATGCCAAAGTCGATTACTTGTTCAAGTCAAGTTGCTCCCAGCAGTGAGTGCACCATAAATAATAAAGCAGCCAGCATTCGAGGCCATGAACAACCGATTGCTTTGCCGAATTATGTTCGCAGCGAACGGATGGGTAGAGCTAGTTGACGAGGAACGGCTTATAGCTCTGCGGCTTCTTATTCTGATAATGCTAGTGCAAACACCGTTGTTAAAGCCCGAATCTGGGGGTTGTCCTAACCCTCGTAGACGATGAATGCAAATTATGCGTTCTCCTGTGGCTAGAAGTGGTCGATTGCATCGGCCGGATTGACTCCTTGAAGCGATCGTACCATTTATGGAGAAAATAATAGACCTCGGGACGCATGGTAGCTCTACACACTTAAGGCTTCTTATTCAGATGGCCCAAGCTTCAGCCTTGGGTGCTGAAGCGCTGAAGCTTGAAAGTCCGGCCAATGCAATGATTCACAAGAACTCCGACTTGGAGTAGCTGACTGTTGATATGACTACTTGGAAATGGCCTTCTCAACTTATGTGCGAGATGATCAAGGTCCATTCTTGTCTATAACACCCTAGTTCGTATCCCACTCTACCCCTCCTCCCACATAATACAAAATTACACATCCACTACATTTCACGCACTCAGCTATCACCCGAAACCCCCTTGAACAGCGCCGAAACTCTATACGCAATCCTCTCCACCCCAAGCCCGACCCCAACAAGCACCGCCACATCCACTGCCAAAAGCTCCAAAACGGCGGCCATAAATCGCGGCGCAAACACCTTCCACACCATCAAGTGCCGCCTCAGAACGGCCGCACTAACCGCCGTGCCCAGCAGCAGCACTGAATAATAGATCATCACCGCCAGCGCAGCAAGAGTGCTGTCCTTCTTGACCTGCGCACTCGGCTCACCGCCACTAGCAGTCTCGGTGTCCGGAGCGCGATTCCACAGCGCCAACAGAGGGACTGCCAGGCCCAGGAGGAAGATGGGGCCCAGTGTATTGAGCACGACCGTCGTTGGCGCGAGCGGGTACGATACCGTCGGCGTCAGCACGAACGCCGCCTTCCACTGCAGCGAGGGGATCGTCGCCTGGTGTCCGGTGGCGTAGAACGTGTGCAAGCCGAGCAGCGCCACAGGAACCACATCTGCAAACCGGAAAGGAAGCGACGCCTGAGCGAGCGCAGCAGGGTTCAACAGCGTCGCCGGTGTCGCGGACGCCAGCACCGCGTCCATCCCCCTCACATCCCGCACACTATCCACCACCTCCAAGAGCGCCAGCAGCGCGACAGCCGCCAGTGCCAGCACGAGCTGGCCGGCGAGCTGCGTCGTCGCGTAAACCGCCGCGAGCGTGATCGTCCAAAACAGGAAGTACGGCGCGCCGAATGTATTCGCGAACCCCACGACCGCGACCTGGCGCTTCTCGCCCTGTTTCGCGTCGCCGACCTCAATGCGCAGGCACAGCGGAATCGTCCACCACAGCGCGCCACCCGCGGCGAGCACCCAGAGGAACGCCGCGCGCGCGACCCATGTCCGGCATGTGCGCAGCACCCAGTCCGGCGTCCCCCCGAGGGAATGTGTTGATTCGGCCCACTCCAGCATCCAATAGATGCTCCCGGCGACCAATGACGGGGTCAGGATGAGAGGAAGGAACGGTTTCGCTAGGCCCATCTCGGAGCGCGTGATCTTCAAAACGCGCTGGATGCCTAGAGGCATCCCGATCGCAACAGGCAGCGCCAACACGAGCGCGAGTAAGGGCGGCGATGGGAGGGACGACGATGCGTAAAAGGTGACGCTGCAGTATGGCTGTTGTTCCTCTCGGCAAACAGTACTGATTGCCATGAGCCTGACGCAGACTGCGAAGAGGAAGGAGAATCCGACGATGCGGTATCGTAGGCGCGTGGTCTGGGCTGTAAATCCGATGAGGGTGTATGGCACGATGGACGAAACCAAAAGAAAAGGTATAATACGGTCCTCCCAAAAAGTGAATGAGTTGGAAAAGAAGGCAACAGCATGGAGTATCAATATGACTGGAATGGATTTAAGGGTCTGCAGTGTGATTTCGAGGGGTGAGGATATGATCAATGCCATGCAGGATGCAAGACAGGACGTGAATAAGGTAGACTCAAACAAGTTTACACCTAGAATATCTGGCGGAAAAAATGTGCACACCAGGGCACCAACAAGTGCTCCCCCTGCTGAGGCCTGTAGACAGAGGGGCAATTTAATACCCAACCAAGCATCCCAGCCTGATTTAGCACCCTTGAATCCCTGGTACCCCGACCAGGAGGCGCAGATGCCCATTCCTAGCAGCAAGAGACCGATGCCCATCAGATTTGGGTTGAACTGCGCCCACATAGATCTGCACGCTGCGAGAGCAACTCGGCCATAATTGGCAAGAACCACGAGCTTCATTTCACCCTGCATAGATTCCGTCTGTGCCGCGGACCATGCCAACTGAAGGTTGTTCCATGCATCATCGAGCTCACTGCCAGAGGGACTAGAGCGATATGTATCCAAATACTGGTGTATCTGAGCAGCATTGAGTTTGAGAGCTCGTTCAAGTTCCTTGCCTTGACCGTCTCTCCAAAATAGTTCTGGAATCACAGTCCCTAGATTGTTGTAAGGAATCGGAAGACCGAGGAGGAGTGAAAGGGTCGGAAGTATGTCGATTTGTTGTATTGACCGGTGAGGAATGGTGGTGTCAGGAAAAGTCTTGTGCTGTAAAAGTCCAGAGGGCACAGGTGGCGACCTCTGCGTCAATTGATGACCCTTGCTATATACCCAAAGTGCTGAGGATGTCTCAAGCGTCCCGTCACCACCATGATCGCCAGAGCGATCCATACCATGGTCCCCAAGAACGACTAACAATGTGTCGTCATCCAACAAGTCCACAACACGAGTCAAGACGTCGTTCATCTGTCGTAGTTTGGCTTTCATGCTGGGATGGTCGGGCCCAACACGGTGACCAACATGATCGACACCGAGGAAATGGCCGACCAGAAAGTCGAATGGCTTTGATTTATCCTCTAATAAGGGAAATATATGCGCGATGACACCTTCGTCCACAGTGTGGAGATCCTCGACGTTAAATGAATCATAGGGAAAGGTCATATTCGGCTCAAAGGAATCTGGGAACACAGACATCCATGTATCGTCACCCATAAATGCTGCCTTGCTTCAAGCTCTCGTGAGTATGTTTCTTTGTTAAGGAATGTAAGCGGCGCACCCTTTTCCCAGCAAATTTTAGTTGTGCCATTATGGAATCCTCAGCAATGGACGAGCCTCCAAAGTTGTTCCCGATGTCGACAAATGTTGGCAATGAACCTGTGGTAAGGCCTTTTATGCGTTGCAGCGTGGTGGTCGGAGGATCCGCATATGCACTGAAGATGAATGAATTCGTCGGATGCGCTGCAGTCAATTTCCGGGGAAGAGTAAGAATATTGTGGTGAAATTGAGAGGGCGGTGACGGTGGGTTTGGTGTTATGAAATCGAAGCGCAACGCGTCGATGATGAGGAACACGGCCCTTTTATGAGTTGGATGTAGGGTACATGCCCCTTTTGTGCATTCTGAATGCTCTGATAATGATAAGCGCGTCAGAAGGAAACCCCGTGTAAAGAGATAGATTCCAGCAAGATGTATAAAGAAGACCCAGAAAAGGAACGCCAGGCGTTTTGAGAACATAGATTTCCAATGTAGAACGGCCTGTAAATGGGGCGAGGAAACGGGCCTTAGCCAGTGTGTGCGTAACCAAGAAGGGCGTATATATGTATCATGCACTGAATCTCGCCGAACATCGTGTGCTTACCTAATAGTAAGTTCAAAGTTTTAATTTTCACAATTCTCCCCGTAAACGTTCAGAACTATTATTCTATTCAAGCCCCAGTATCGAGAGCTCGTACGTTACTATATATTAGCATGAGCTCAAGTCACGACGGATAAGTGGACAACGCTGCGCCTATATTTGTTGTTATTAGTCGCTCAAATCCATTTTTTTTCCAAGTGCAAATGGCAAAAACCGCTCTCAGTATATAACCGAGTCAATGCCAGAGAGATAGCATATATCTTGATGCCGTTCCCCACACACCCGACTAGCTTCACTCTGCTCACATCCATGGCGCATACACCAGCGCCCGCACTGGGAACTTGTCCCTTGACTCAATGCTGAAGGGACTTCTACTAATCATGACAAACACGGGGCGCGCTCTGGGCCCATTTCCTGAGAAATCCTACCTGAGCGACCTAGGCCACAACATATAACTAGCGCTTGGAGCTCTGTTTCGATTCATACAGACCGCTCGCTACCAACCCGAGTCTAAGTCGACTCGATTGACTTATAATTGCAACCAGAGGCTATCGAGACGAGGGCGGCTTTAATGCCTAGCTGCCATAAGGAGCGCCGGCTGATTTTCACCACCCTGATCAGCTTGTCCTGGTACAGTAGTCCACCCACCCAATCCAGAGACCACCCAAAACCCGGCTGAAACCCCTTATTCCACCACTGTTGAGTGCCGCTCGGGGTCTCTGGCGAAACGCGCATACACCTCTGTTTTGGGCCTTGAGCTTGAGTGGCCTTTAGTGGCGGGGGGACAGAGGGGCCGATCAAACTCAGCACGTCGCCCCAGCCAATCATGGCTGTGGGAGATAAGTTCGCTCATT
>JASFDG010000166.1:13520-28389 GCA_036937095.1 Phaeolepiota aurea
TTATCTAGAGGTCTGCAGGTTAGCATGTCAGCCGAAATGCTGGGAGGCCTTCAAATAAATATGTTTAGTGCACATCCGACCTCGGGTGGACCATACTTTTGGGCGGCTATGTTGTCAGAACGCAAGAATGCGCCGCTTGCATCGTGGATAACTGGTGAGCCCAAGCTTCACCATTTTTGAGCGTATTCCGAAACCCATTCGCAAAGGCTGGTTCAACCTTCTTGGCCAAGTCGCTGTAACTACGGGCATAAGGTCAGCCTATGAATTTCCTACTCTGAGCCTAGGTATTCACAGATCTTACAAGTTTCGCATGTGCGAACTTCCTATCGACGGTCTGCACCTTCAAGACTAACTTCGTTCCTACACCAAATACAACCATTGGTGCGTACTTTTACCCGAACGCGACTGCTGAGCCGCACATATTGTAGGGATATATGCAGCCGTTTTATTCACACAGGGCCTCACAAACACGTTTGGTGTCCATCTGCTACACTATCTCAACAACATCTCTGTGTGGTGGCATGCAGCCGGGACATTCTCCGTCGTCGTCGCTATACTTGTGAAGGCGCCAACCCATAAATCTGCCCACTTTGTATTCCAAACATTCATAGACGGCACAGGGCCCCCCGGAGAGGGCTGGGGAAGCCGAGCGAGCAAGGCCTATGTTGTGGTTATTGGTGTCAGTCTGCTCCCTCCTTCGAAGTCTGTCCCAGGTTGGCTGCTAATCACTTGGTTATAGATTCTGATGGCACAGGTGAGATAGCACTTCTCTAGGACCTGAAGTATTATACTGACTGTTGATCTCAGTATACTCTCACAGGTATTTCGCATACGGTGTCAGTCTGGCGCAACTCTGATCTAACCAACAACAGGTTTTGACGCCAGCGCACATGTCAGCTATATTCCTATCTAAATCTCATTGAAAATACGACTAAAATCGTCAACAGATGACCGAAGAAACACATAATGCAGCGATGTCAGGTAGCATCGGGATCATCATGGCAATCGGCGTTTCGGCCCTCTTTGGGTGGTTCCTACTCCTCGGGCTGCTTTTCTCGATTCAGGATTTAGATTCAGTCCTAACCTCTGAGACCGGGCAGCCTGTCGCACAAATATTCCTAGACGCTGTTGGAGAGAACGGCGCCATAGTATTGATGGTGAGTCGCATGCTTTGATATCCAAACTGATAGTAGCCTGTACTCAAATGGCTCTGATGTTAAGGTCATCGTTATTGGAGCTATGTACTTCTGTGGGTACGTGCGCGTGCAATGGTAAATATCTAGATGACAGCTGACAGCCTCGTAGGACGTTCTCGATCACATCAAATTCGCGTATGATGTATGCCTTTGCACGCGATGGCGGGATACCGGGTCATAAGTTCTTTGCAAAAGTCAATACAAAATGGAAATCGCCAATCCGAACTGGTGAGCGGCGGAGTTCAATATTGGGGTTCATAATTGACTTGGATATTATTAAGTCTGGCTTGCGTGCACACTGAGCTTCATCCTCGGCCTGCCCAGCCTGGGCAGCTCAGTAGCGTTCGCAGCGGCCACCTCGATTGCAACAATCGGACTTTACATCTCCTACGGTATGGTCGTTTACCTTTTATCTACTGCGAACGATCGGTTTTTGACATCCTTCCTAGGTGTTCCAATTGCATTGCGCGTGATATACAAAGATAAGTTTGTCAGGGGGCCATTCCACCTTCACAGGTTCTCGATCCCGGTTGCGGTGCTCGCCGTCTGCTGGATCGCGTTCATCTCGATCGCATTCATTCTCCCGCAGATAAATGTGAGTGTGGATGGATGCATCCTGCGGAGCGTTCTTTCTGAGCGATTACCATTTTCATCCAGCCCGTTGACTCGGAGACTCTCAATTACGCCATCGTCGCCGTGGCCATCGTTGTGTCTTACAGTGTTGGCTTTTGGCTTTTGAGTGCCAGGAGTTGGTTCACTGGGCCGGTGAAGCAGATAGCGGGTGAGAGATGTTTCTTTTTGTCCAAGATGAAATAAGCCCGAGCTGATGCCCCATCGCAGCCGAGGAGATGGGTATCAATGTTATGGACCCTGTTACCGCAGTCAAGTTCGAGATGACCAATTCCAGTACGATGTAGAGCCTCGGCGCAGGCACGATGTTTGGGATTGAACATTGGGTTTGTGCTTACAGGTACTTGCCATAATTTTGGATGTGTACAGCTCATGGCACTGGTGTTATGCTATGCGAAGTTATCGCCACATACTCTCATTGGTCACTTAGTCGGACCTCCTTGAATGGAAACCATCAAAGATATGATCGAATACATTGGCAATAAACAAACACCACCCAATGACCACTATTACTGTGTTGTAGGCAACTTCTCTAGGTCTGCTTGTTGGTCATTGGCAGGGTGATGTAAAGGAATAACCTGTACAGTTTGTATCCTGCCTACGGTCTGTAAGTTTTGGTCAGCGCGCTCGACGAATCCAAACGAAAGATCCTGCCGCTGCTCCGCATAGCCGCTGGACGATTTAGCAGAAACGAACTGGTCGCCTCCCAAATGCTCCTGCGCAGCTTGCACAGTCCAATCGAGCTGCGAACTAGGAAGCTTGTAATGCCTTTGCTGGGCGTCGCGGGGCTCTGAGAAATAGGCATAACCGGCTGAGGCAAGGGCGATCAAGAAAGGCGCGATCGTCGCAATCAAGGCGGATAAGCGTATCTGAACTGTTGCTTGGGAGACTGAGAGGTTTCGCTGAACAGGGTGTGCATTTGCAGAGTCTTTGGTTGCCATGAAGGCCTGGAAAGACCGAATCATCTGCTGTCCGGTTGGCTGGCGAATCGGTTGACCGGCCATGGATGTTTCGAGGGCGGAATCCAGGTACATCTTTCAAAAAGGATCAACATGGGCCGCGGGAAGAGTACGGATGCACACACATTTCCAACACTTTGCGCCATATTGACATAATTCCCTCCATCTACCTTGGCTTGATCGGCTGCCCCTGGCGTAACATTATCGAATGTGCATTCGACGACGTTGACGTCTGACTTGATGGATGTCTCCACAAAGCGCCCAGTCTGCGAGCGTCCCACGTTATGCGCAAGAAAATTTGCGAAAGCGATGTTGACCGTCGACAGGTTGCGCGAGCCTTCTGCGGGCGCGCTCCCAAAAGCGTACGTCACAAGCATATCTCGCCATCTCCCAGTGTTGTTCGTGACCCCGACGTTCTCGTAGAAGCCCGCGTAATGGGTGCCTTGCTTTGAGGGATCTTGGGTTGCCCAGGTTGGCAAGTAATTTGCTAGGAGCGGTGCTTCGTCTTGATACGCTTGTGAATTGGATGGCTCTATGGTAAGGTCTACAGCAGGGTGTGACTGGTATGTGCATGTTCCAGTCCAAGAATTATTCCATTGCTCGGCATTGAATGTCCAGTTGTAAGATGATTGTGGGATGAAATCAAAGACCTGCCAGCGGGGATCCATTCACAACGACGTATGAGATCGATTGTACGGGCAACCTACCTGGTCAAGGGGCGCTCCTGCTCGGTTAAGGGTGTCTGCTAGCGCACTCGATTTGACGATGAACCCTGACAGCGTATTGTGTTCTCTCGTCACCAGTGTCCCTGGAACAACCCCAACACGAACGACATCATTCTTCACGACGGCATAATTCGCAATCGTCGTGCTCGCTGCGCTCACGATGGTGGCCGCGACACACGCCAGCGACGCAATGGCATAGCCTAACTGCCCCCTGAGCACCGAGCGGGAAATGATGGAGCGGAGCTGCACAAATTCGCTCGAGGTGGCTGCGGGCGACACATGCCAGAGGTTGATAGGGAATTTCTGAGGGCTCTGGGCTGCATTCACCTCTTTCACCACCTTCGAGCGGTACAACGAACGCATGCAGAAGGCGACCACGGCAGCACATATATTGATCCACACACCAAAAATTGCTCGTAGCGCCGATTGCGAGATGGATGCGACATCGATGAAGTAGTCCCCATTGGCAGCGTTTCCGTGTGGCATGATGGTGTCCCAATCCTCACGCTTGTCAGCTCGCAAGGATATGGGTCACAGTCAGAGAGGTTGTTCATTTATGGGACATACTCCGTTCAGGGCTGCACCTGGTGAGCATGTCAGGGGGCTGAGGAGAGCCCGCTGACTACTATTTATGTCCACTGCACGGCCACTGTCATACAAAAGGAGAATAAGGCGCCTACTTAAACGGGCATCTGCAAAATACATGGCAAGCTCCACACACGCATCGCACAGTGGTGGGCATTCAGGCAGCATCCTATGAGAATGGGTACCCTACACCAGCCTTATGCGTGTGTTCATCGTGATGTAGCATATAGAGTACAGGCAAAAACTACCAAGATACAAATAGTACAAGACAGACGGGAAAAGTTAAACTCATGAGCGAGGTAAGGCGTGATTGAACGGCTGAATTTGCAGATGCAGCGGTGGCGGATTCTGATGCAGCGACGACGACTACAGTCGTGGAAGATGAACTGTGGGATATTATGGTCAAAGGTTGAATGAAAACACGATTCTCAAGCAACGTACCTTGTCCTAGGAGTCTGTACTTGCGTCCTGACTGTGGGTGATGTGGTTGTAGGAGTGAAGGTTGTTGCTGTGAAAGTCGCTGCACCTCCAGCACCTCCAGCACCGCCGCCAAAACCGCTTCCACTCTGACCATCTCCACCGCCACCGCCACCACCCCCGCCGCCGCCGTTACCATCGCTATAGCCATAACCAGTGCCGCCACCATTGCCAGTGCCTCCTGCTCCAGCCGATGCACCACCATCGCTGCTGCCAGCACCCCCACCTCCACCTGTGCCGCTGGTGCCTGAATTGCCAGCACTGTCCCCAGCACCACCTCCACCTGTGTTGCTGGTACCCGATTTGCCAGTGCTGTCCCCAGCACCACCTCCACCTGTACCGCTAGTGCCCGAGTTGCCGGCGCCATCCCCAGCATCACCCCCACCTGTACTGCTGGTGCCCGAGTTGCCAGCACTATCGCCAGCATCGCCTCCACCTGTATTACTTGTGCCAGAATTACCGGCACTATCACCAGCATCACCCGCACTTCCGCCCCCGGCGCTGTTTGTACCGCAACGAACGGCACCTGCGCCATCTTTAGAACATTGTTGTCCAGCAGCTACAAAAAAAAAAAGGGTGTCAATATTTGCCCATGAAAATCCTGGCAAGAGTAATTTCTTACGACAACAGAAGCCGCCGCCGGGACATGGGTTATAACCCTGGTAAGGGCATGGATCATTATTGGGGGTACATGTTTGTCCAATAGGACAGCATCCTAGCTTGCCACCAAACACGCCACAGTAGTTTCTATTGATGGATCATAACGATTGAGATCAGCGAAATGAAAAGGGCGGCGAACCCTATCGGGCAACACGCGTCTCCTGCGTGGCGGAGTCGTGAATATTGGGCGTGAACGTGGTGGGAATGAGTGCGTACCAGATGGACAGAGCAAGTTGCCAATCGGACAGCTGGTTTGGCGAGTGAGCAGGCCCATCCCGCCAAGAGAGGGAATGAGGAGAGCTTCAATCATGGCGACTCCAGCTGGCTTCGCAAGGGGGTCGATATGCACGCGTGCTGCACCTACCATGACACCACCAAAAGCTAAGCAAGACAGAAACTTGACCATTGTGACTGTTGAAAGCCAGGAAAGCTGTGTCGCCTGGAATAGTTCGCATTTGAGGAAGGCTTTATACACAACCCGTAAGGGCTGGAGAACCCCGAAATTGTAGGATCAGCCCTGAATGGACCAATCTGATCATTGGCACCCCGCAATGGATAGAAATTGGTTGAGCAGCGCCAATATCAAATCAGACATGACGATTCTGCTTAACATCTACTGCGGTGCGCCGTTCCACACAATCTACGTTCTCCAGCCGCAGTCAGGGGAAGCAGTTTCATACATCCTGTTTCGTGAACAGAGGTACCAATGGAGTCAAATAAATATGACAGAATTAGGATTACTGGTATCAATGTAGTTCATAATCAAGAAAAGAAAAAGGATGCACCACACAGCAATAGAACAAAGTTATCCCGTGCACAAGTGTCCAAAAGGAGGTTTCACGATTGGGCGGGTGGATATCCTAACAGCGTCGACAAATGAAAACGGCATATCACGAAAACTTCCATCTGATGGGACGGTTAGCGGGCATGAGTCTAAGGCTCTGAGTGTCACTCGCCTGTTGCCGCAGACAGTGCAGCTGCAATGCGGACCAATGTCAGCTATAATCATTAGAGCACTTCATTACTCACGTCACGAAAGTCTGGAATAGCAGGCAGAGTTGAGTACATGAGCAATGTTATGGGATTGAACGAACTGACTGTCATCGGTTCATCTGCGCTTCGAGTTTGTGCTTGGCGGTAACGGCATTTACGCTTGGGGATATCTGGGTCACAGAGTTAAGAAAAGGATAAGAAGCGCTCGCACCTGCTTGCATCTCGAGCATTGGAACGCATCAGTCTCTGCCTCGGGTTCCTCCGCAGCGAGCGAATTATGGAAGTTATCTTGTCTGATTTTGCTATCGGCTGCCTTCCTTTCTTCCGAAGCCATATCCTGTTCGTCTCATGATCGATTGCCACAAGCTCAAGGAGGAGATGGCATACCTCACTAGACATCTTGGAGAGCCTTTCAACAGATAATTCGCCTGATATAACGTTCTCTCGCAAACTTGGGTTGTTCTTATCTTTCAAGTTGACGAACAGGGATCGAATCTTGGATTTGTATGCAGCGTTAGTGCCCCCAAATTCATTGAAGATGCACTTTTCTAGAGTGAGGGCCTTTTTGAAAACGAGATCAGTAGCTGTGGACTAGTATAAGTCGATTGTGATGCGATACATGCATACAACTCACGCGCTGTTGCATCACAAGCGAGACCGTCATACAGGAGCTCAATGCATTTGTCGCGAGTGACATCTCCCAAACCGCCTTTGACCCCATCGCTTTTAGCCGTGCGAAGTTCTTGCTTTGCCGATGCTCCAGTTGGGGTTGTTGGTGTCCCAGAATTGCTTGCTACCGACTGCTTCCTGACTGTAGGGATACATAGTCAGCGCATGAAGTAAGAACGAGATTCAAAGTAAAAATATACCAGGTGCCTTCCCGTTTGGCGTGGCAGCAGCGGACACGCCACTGCTCAGCTTTGCTTTTTCAACCGAGTTCTTCCACTTCTTCACTATCTCTTTTGCCAAATCAGAAACCTCTTTGGAGACGTGTGTGCGTAGTTTGCCAACGGCGAGACCGACTTTGCTTTCCTAGAGATGGGAACAAGGAACACTGATTGAGACATCATAAAAAACACCACAAAAAGAGTGACACCAACCCTTAAAACGGCTTCAGTCACTTCATGTTCATGTTTCAAGAGGTTCAATACGCCGATGATATCCTGACAGACAAAATGGGGAAATCAGCGAAAATGACAGGGCACACCAGGGAATTTAATCATACCGTCTGATTTGAGGCGCTTTGCAGCTGTTTTACAAGCTTCTTTAACTCCGCTGCATCCGACATGCTGCTACAACTATTTTACGAGTGAGATACACTTTGAAAATGTATCGACAAAGCCTTCACTACGAGTAACCTCGACGACTCGACAATTTTCTGCGATGTAGCACGACAAGGAGTCGAACCACCAGGAATCCAAGAGGTTCTTGCCAAACATCGCCAAACATTTCATGGCCAAGCAGTTTATTGAGCTTCTATGTTAGTTTCCAAGTCACTTTCTCGGCCACCTGTATACTTTTCTTGTAAAAGGTTACAAACCTTGCTTCAAAATGACGAGCACCCTTCCATCACTTGACGCGCTGATTCAAAGAAGTGGAAAGCGGACACGAGAAATCTTTGCCTCAGGATTAGATGATGTCCTTCAAGAGGAGGAGACTAGGTCTTTTGTGACTTTAAAGCTGTACTGCGACTATGGCTAACTTATTACAGTGCGAGGCTGCGCTTATCTGTCAAAATTCGCGACGAGTTTCGCGATTACAAGGAACTACCATCTGCTCTACTAGCTCAACAAGGGCAGGTAGGTCCCTCTCGGCCGAATGAAGCACGAAAAATGATTACATCCGGAGGTACGTATTCGACAATACTTGGTCTCCTTCCTCTCCTGACTCTCCGACGCAAGCCACGGTTGACAGCAACACATCCCGCATCATAGCTACCATTGACAAAACTCCTCAAGCACAACCTTCCACTTTTGCCACCTCCGTCAAACTTTCCGAAGCCCTAGCCCTACATAAAACGACGCGAACCATCAAGCCAACATACCATCCTCCGTGGAAGCTTGTTCGTGTAATCTCCGGGCATTTAGGATGGGTGCGAAGCGTTGCAGTCGAGCCAGGCAACAACTGGTTTGCCACGGGAGCTGGTGATCGCGTCATCAAAATTTGGGATCTGGCGTCAGGCGAGTTGAAACTTTCCCTCACTGGCCATATTTCCACTGTGCGAGGCTTGGCCGTGTCAACGCGTCACCCATACCTATTCTCATGTGGTGAGGACAAGGTCTGTCAATCGAAACTTATTGCATCATTCGATCTCATGAGCCTGACAGATGGTGAAATGTTGGGACCTCGAGGCCAATAAAGTGATCCGTCACTATCATGGCCATCTTTCTGGTGTCTACTCCCTGTCACTTCACCCAACGCTTGATGTTCTCGTGACTGCTGGCCGTGATGCTTCCGCACGTGTGTGGGATATGCGAACGAAGGCTCAAATTCACGTCCTCGCCGGTCACACAGCGACCGTCGCGGATGTCAAGTGCCAAGAATCAGACCCCCAAGTGATCACTGGGAGCATGGATTCGACTGTGAGGTAAGCAAGCTATTCGTCCATTCCTCGTTCCCAAGCTAATGATCACAATCAATAGACTTTGGGATTTAGCAGCGGGAAAAACGATGACTACCCTCACGCATCATAAAAAATCCGTCAGAGCCTTAGCAATCCACCCAACAGAGTATTCGTTTGCCTCTGGTTCGGCGGGTGGAAACAACATCAAAAAATGGAAATGCCCAGAGGGCGCGTTTGTATTCAATTTCAGCGGCCACAATGCGATCATCAATACGTTATCTGTCAACGCCGAAGGCGTCTTTTTCTCTGGAGGTATGTTGAACCTGCAATCGCCAACCTCTTAGCGCTGAACCTATCATTCAACCCCAGCCGACAATGGTACACTAACCTTCTGGGATTACAATACCGGAACTCCATTCCAAAATATGGACGATGTTCCACAACCTGGGTCGTTAGAGGCAGAAGCAGGCGTCTTTTGTTCAACCTTTGATCAGACTGGCACTCGCCTCATTACCGGCGGCGCTGATAAGACTATCAAGGTAGATCACCCTCTAACCCCCTCTGGCTAAGGTGCTGATTACTTCTTGCTACCTAGGTGTACGCAGAGCAGTCACAATAGTGTGCGATTGGGGGCCGATGTCGATATTTTCTCCCCCTCTGCTGGTGATCTGGGGTCCACTCTATCTCCGCGGTGATGCATCGTGAGCTTGGATGATACGCAGCTTATCACAATCACATCGGAAGCGTCGATGAGCGGAAGGTCTCTTATTTACGTACTAATACAGCTTTGTGTGTACAATATGGGGTAGCAGAGCCGCTCAGAATCCCAGATGCATCCCCCAACAGGGCAGGACTCGGTCCCGTTTATCGCCAGGCATCAACAGAGCTTATGATGGATTGATCTCTCGGCCGACATCCCCCTGAGCATCGCGGCAGATCGCCTACATATTAAGCTAGCAAGCCAGCGAATGCAAATGAAGCCATGAAAAAATAGTTGACAATAGTTGCAGGTACAACAAAAATCGCACCCTACGAAGTCCCGAGCCAGTTGCGTAATTACAGATAGTACAAGATAAGTCCAGAAAGATAAAGAGATCCGATAAAACATGGTATACAGACCGAAGCCGAAATAGAAATGATTGCATATGAGTAAGAGGCTCACGATGGAGCTGTTTTGGTTTGTTCCTCAGCCCGCCCACCCCGTCAATGATGAACTGCTCCCTGGCGAGTAAGAGAAGGAGGAGTCATAGGAATATGCCTTTCTGAACATGGAATCAGAGAATGACGGATGGTGTGCAGATGTCATTGTCGCCCTTGCTGTCTGGCGAGCCCTCGAAGCGTACAGTTCGCCAACCTGGTACGCCTCGTAAGGGAGGGACGGGCTCGGTGGAGGCGACTCCTGATCATCGATATAAAACTTGCCAGCTTGAAGGCCGACAGTCAGATCGCGCCCCTCGATGCTGGGGAAGTTGGGGTACGCAGGGAGCACTTCCTCCTTGAAAAGTGCTTCCGTCGCCTGGATGTACTTATCGCTAAAGACGAAAGGTTCTTCATCTTCGGGGTATGAGATACCCCGACTAGGCCGTGAAAGGATTCGGTCTTTCCGACCCGACGCCAGTTCTGCGCAGGCGGCGGCCGGTTTGTCCTGCCGCGCGGGTTGTGCACTGTAGATCGGATCATGTTGATTATGCCCCAGTCCTGACTCACCAAATGGCTGATCAGTATCTGTGTACATTGAAAGAGGAGGTGTGGGGATGAAGTCATATCCTGGAAGCGCATGGGGTGCGACTGGCGTGGTGGCCGCGAACGCGGGCAAAAGCCAAGAAGGGTCTGCCCCATTTCCACTATAACCATGTGATGCAAATTGGGGCGATACAGGCATGGCTTGCGCCGAGCCATACGCCTCGATTGGGGGAGGTAGCGGCTGAGGAGGCATGTAGCTCATCGGCCCAATATCTATGGGAATGGGCGCAGGAATCGGGGAAGAGACTATGTCCGTCTCGGGAGACGAGATGCGAGGTTCCCGCCATCTACCAGCATGACTGCGTGCGTAAGTGTCGGTGGGGCTTCCCTGTGACCTGCGTGAGAGACGGTCGCTTCTTGACCAGGAAGCTGCGCGTCCGCTGGATGGCCGAATGGCTGCATGTTGCGTGAGATCTGGGGAAGACGAAGGCATTACCAGCGAGTGTGGTGCCTTATCACGATATCCGACTTGAATTCGCTCCTCCCGAAAGAAAGGCTCTCTGGCTGGCTTTGCACCGTACACCTTTTTCTTAGTTAATCCATGCTTTTGCTGAAGTTGCGAGACAAGACTTGGGGGGGCCTCATCATCCTGCTGCGTGATCGCTGCTGCAGGGTCTATCGCGGGTTCCCCGTAGGTCATCTCGACGCGAAAGTCTTTGTGATAAGAGAAGGGCGAGTGGGCCTAGGGTTGAGGTAAGAGATTAACCCATGAACACCTGATCACGATCCTGGTATACCTTGTTACGTACGTTTTGAGTGGCTGTCATTTTGTCAATTCCCAAGGAAGGGGGTCCCATGATTGTGAGCGACCTTGAGAGTCCAGCGAAAATGTTACTTGACTGACCTGCCACGTTGCCGTTGCTTGGACGGGCTGATAAACGAATGAGAACCTTAGTGGGATCGATTTGAAAAGGGGGCGTATTTTCGGTAAAAGCTTGCAGTTGCACCTACGATAAACATCACTATATATATAGCCGTAGCTTCAACGGAACAGCACAAACCGTTTTTTCAAAGAGTGCTACTAACGAAACCATTTCTGGCTTAGGGGTAAGGACCATATGGCAATGTATATTGGCCTAATAGCGATGCGCAATGAGTGTCTGAAATCCATGGCAACAGCGCTCCTACCTGTGCCATCTTGGAAGCCAAATTATTCCATAGGAAATGGTCCCTTGCGGAATTGAGCCCAGCCATAGTCGTCAACGCCGAAGATGCCACGATTATCAGATGTAAAGCCAAGGGACTGCACTGCTGGCTGAACGACATCAAGCACTACGACGGAAGACATGAATAGGCTGTAAAGTGCTGTACAATAATGACTTACATCGATCCCGCTTTCCAAAAGTCCCACAGATAGACGGTTGGTTTGATCGAAGGCGAATCGAAGGTCATTGAAGGCTTCACGAAGACTACAATATCGTCTACGGAGGCTAGGATCAAGTTCCGCACTTGAGACTGGCATGCTTTCAAGCATCATTACGGTCATCTTTGCACAGGATTGCGTGAGTCAGAGAAACCACAGCTAGAAAGAGGTGAACACACTGCAGCCCCTGGATTTGCACAATCGAACTGCTGAGCTAACGGTTCTAGATAGCGACTCCAAGAATCGTTCCATATGTTGGATGTGTCGTATGAGTTCTCTATTATGAGGACAGCTACAATAGGCTGTTCCGGTGTTGAAGATTTGAACAACAAAGACTCGGACTCTTGCTTAAGCTTCGGCATGGTTGTGAATGTACCTGATATGCTAGTAACAAATGGCGGGGTTCTACCCGAGGGGCGGGCTAGTGGACGTGTACAAGTGAGAGTAGAGAAGGTTGTTAGTCAGTGAACTCGATTCCAGGAAGAAAGAAGAGGAGAGACCCTTCAAACGGGCTAGCAAGGCCCAAATGATCAATCACGAAACCTGTGGATCTGTATGGGACCCCGGCGGACTTTCTAATGGATAGAATTATTCCAAGGTCGGAGAGGGCTGTTTGTCACCACTTACATTGATAGGCACAAAAGGCTCAGTTGCAATGTTGAGGATAAGGCTTACTGCCTAACGACGATGTAAAGGAATAGTCGAAGTTGAATTGTGACTTTAGAACTGTACAAGGTAACAACGTAAGGGGAAATTGTTCAGGTGATCGATTGTAACGGGGTCCTACCTTTTCACTCACAGTTGGAAGGGGTGGCCTGATTTCGGCAGACTTCGGGAGCAAAACAACAGTGGTGGCCAACAAAAAGGCTTGCAACTGGACCAAAACGAAAAGATGGAATGGATATTAGCCAACCCACCTCCACCTGGACCCCATGCACAATGCACGTGGTTTGCCTCCTAACGTACTGTCCGGCTTAACCATCCGGCAACAAGTGATAGCGCAGGATAGCGTTCACGCTGTGACCCATCATGCATCGTGGGCAGCACCAGCATGCCGGGCATCACTTTCTGTCCGTCCATACAGGATTCATGCTTCACGTGTATAACCTATTATACTCATTAACCGGGTCAGGTTCAGCCCTATAGATGACTTGATAAGAGGCTTTTTGTATGTTATCGGATCTTGCAGCAGGTCAACCTGCAGAAAGCCACATGATGATTTTGACGGTGTCTGATTGGTTCCACCCTTTTGAGCATCATAACACGCCTTCAAAAGGCAAATCGTTGCTAAAGGTCATTTTTCTGATTCAATTTGCGTGAATCGAGTTGACGTAGAGGCGCCGAGCTGTAAAGAGGAAAATCATCGGGGTGTTGTTAGATTAGGAGATTGAGCCATATATGGCAAGTCCCCCTAAAAGCAGCAAGAACAATCAAATCCGCCACGTGATTCCATAGTATCGTTAGCCCCGAGCAAGAGCAATTTGAAGGTATAGCCAACTAAACAATACACCCTTAAATACGTCTGAACATTCCAACCAAGGCATGTGCCCTCCGCCTTCAAGAATCATCACTTTCATATTTCGCCACCCGGCCAACGCATCCTCCAACCCTTGCCCACTGAAAACCTCATCCTGATCACCATACAAGACAATTAACGGCAGATTGAACGTTCTACCTATATCCAGAAAGATGCCATACTCATGAGTTCGGGTGAGTGCCTCTGATGATTGTGGAATTGTGTGATGTAGCAGCACTTCTTTGAAAGCTTCTCGAAGTCCTTGTGGGTAACGGCGAGCATTTAGGGCCAAATACTCGTCCGTTGCTTCTTCGAAAGCCTTTCTATCCATTGATTGAAGCAAGGGCGGAATATTGGAAAGGGCTTCGGGTGTGGCAGCACGGGCTATAAGACCAGAATCTACGTACGGCAGTCCTGCGATATTGATGATCCCGGCAATGTACGAAGCCGAAAGGTGGGTAACAACATCCACAGCAAAGGAAGCTAAGTAATGTGAGTAACAGGGACGCGCAGAGGCAGCTATTCCTACCTCCCACATCCCTAGATCAAGCATAACGATTAGAGCCGTGAAGTTTTGGCGAGAATAATACTGACCAGCCGACGATGTAAGGTCTTGACACGCCAAACCCTTCAACTACAGCCTGGAAATCTTCGGCGAGACGCTTGGACTCCCATGAGTCTTCACCACTCGGTATCCCACTTCGTCCATGACCGCGTAAATCGTATTTTATCTGATCAATACATTCCACCTTAACCACTCTCGCTTCCAGAGAAGCAGAAGAACTCACGAGATAGACATGATCTCTCCACGTAAGATCGGAGAAGATGGGGTCAAATGCCACTGAGCTCAATGAGAACCCATGCAAAAATATCATCGCAGGTTTTCTGATATCCCCGACTGCCTCAGCATAAATTTCTGTCCCATCTGCTGAGTGTAAAGTCTGGACCATCATATCAGGCGGTGTTCCCTCCTGAGCGCTCATTTTAAGAGGGCAAGAATGAGCAGCAGTGTGCAGGTCGGCCTGTGTTTGTAGAGGGAGATGGTCAAGATACGACACACACACGTGCAGGGCGGAATCGCCAGGACTTGTAGTTTAACCTCTCCACGCGTGACGCAGATGGGAAAGCAAGGCGATTATCAATTGAAAGTGCATCAAACGCGGAATGCCATAGTACGGTTGCTTGCAGAACATCCTTAGTATACTTCAGTATGCGCCCAGCCTTCGGCTTCGAGGGAATGCATTAAAGGGCGTTTTGCATGAGCCAGGACGACTTTTGTCTTGTTTCAAGTGGTTTGATATGGGTGCAAAGCTTGTCCCCATTTGGTTGCCTCGTTTCGACGCCGCGTGATGGCGAGCATCAGATCCGTCGTACGTTGTGAAGGCCTGGCGGTCAACGGATTAGGAGAGCAACACCTTGTCCTACAAATTCATTCTTCTTCTTTTTGGCAGCTTTGTTA
>JASFDG010000166.1:28488-39698 GCA_036937095.1 Phaeolepiota aurea
AGGCCTGGCGGTCAACGGATTAGGAGAGCAACACCTTGTCCTACAAATTCATTCTTCTTCTTTTTGGCAGCTTTGTTCGGCTGTTAGGTAGGCGGCCTTAAGTTTGAAATATCAAAGCTTGGGCAATAGGGGTAGTTTACTTCAGTGAAAAAGGTGCGGGGAGCCAGATTCCAGTCTCTGAAAGTCGGTATTTATAGCCTCATGGCTAAATATAGCACAGCGAAGTAGAGTATCTAGGGAATGCTACTGGTCTCTTCACCCCATGTTGTTCTCACCTGCTGCCAACATCGCGGCTCGATCATAAAATTGTCAGCCTCTTCACCAGGTTGAAAACGCTACGAGGCGAGGTAAGTCTATCTTCAGGCTTTTGCACCTACATTCACATTCAATGGTTTCGCTCTACACAATCTTTAGTGATTTCGTCTCACTCTTCTCATTGGCATGGTCCTCCTTTGTATTCTGTATAACTGGCGTCAAGAAAGGAGCCCCGCCTGAGGCGACCCTTGAAGATGGGCTCACCTCTGACAGCACCCGCCAACAAGGCAACAACACACCGCTGTTTTCAGTGGTGCCCACACTCGTTTGGACTACAGATTCGGATGACATAGTCACTGCCCAAAGGCCTCGCGTGTCCGAGGTTCTCGGACCAAATGGCGGCTTTACCGACGTTAATCTTGATGCTGTCAGCCGCCCAACGGAAACACATCGTACGTGGAGAAATCCGGACTCACGTATTACCGGCTTATACTTGTCTTATAGATCAGTATAGCTCTGTAGACGCCCGACCCATAAGCCACGCAGAGTCGTTTTCCGATTTGATCTGCCAGTTTCCTTCGCCACCACCTAATTATTCTGTACGAAACGACCCAGACGCGACGGCGTCGTCTTCACTCGTTAGTGGCGATGATACCTCCCTTTACAGTTCAATCTCTCGCACTGTTGCACTCGGGACAGAATCCCTGACCTCCCAATCATCATGCGGCACTTCTCCGACGGTTCCGTGGCCTTTGGTCGAGCGCGCGCCTCATAAAGGCAGTGATGGATCTGAAACTAGGACCACAGCAACAAGGAAAAAGACGACACCCTCTGGCAAGTGCGGCCAGTCCGATTTTTGCACACGGTGCAGCTGTGATGGTCACCCTCCCACTGGCCTTCATTTCGCAGGTGGAGCGGTCCAGAAACAACTTCGTACGTCGAAAGCGATACGCAAGGTATTCGAGCCACGGAACACCACGATAGGACGATATGTATATCCAGCCGAGAGCACACTCCAGAAATAGGAATCTAGCTGTCGATAAATACCTTTCCAGATACCGAGACTGTACTAAGCTTAAATGTTGTATTCCTCGACAAACAGAGATGGACACTGCGTGATTACCAGGAGTTGCAAGCCTTTATCGTCTACAATTTGTGTTATAGATGGGCAGGAACAATGACTTGTGGGTCAGAGAAAGAAAAAAACTGTCACTATTTAGCAGCAACATTGCTGGTAGTTATTACGTAAGGAAGCCTTACTGCTGTCTGGCCATAACTGCATCCACTTTTTTCCTTCCCCCATTTTCCCAATCATCCCAGCATAAACTCAAGATCGCAGTGTCCCTTCCCAAACACCCTGGACTCGGGTCTCCTTCCCTAACGCCACCCCCATTACCTAAGCCTTTGCAAGTCGGCAAAACCTGATCCCACCTCAAGATACCCTCCAGCTTGAAGCCCATTTTCTCCGCCAATCTGATGCTCTTGGTGTTTTTCGAGTTGGCTTTCCAGACGACGCGCCGCAGACCGAGGCCCCCTTCGGAAGGCAGGCGCAGCCCGTACTGCAGGAGCATGCCAACGGCGTTCGACGCGACGTGGCTCCGCTGGAAGGGCGGCAGGATGATGACGCAGCCGATTTCGGTGGCTAAGTTGGGCGCGGAGGAGTCGATGAAGCCTATGATCCCGGCGAGCGCGCCTTCATCCGTTGGACTGCCGCCGCTGTCTGATGGCCGAGTTTTATCGAAGACGACGAAGAGCGTGTATCCTGGGTGGCGCCGAATACGAGGCTCGATCAGGTTGTCGATCAGATCGTCTGCGCTCGTGTAGGGCCCAAATGGAAGGAAGTCATACACCTCTGGATATGGCTTGACTTTCTCGATAAAATGCTGAGCATGCTTGGACGGCTTGGAGATTTCACTGGTAAGTTTTCTCAACAAGCGGTGAAACAAGAGTAACTCACGAGAAGTGGCGTTAGCTTGATGCGGTCATTCTCCAATGATTCAGGGAGGGGGAAGCAAAAGTTGATATCATATGGTTCACTGTCCATGTTCAAGACTTAAGCTCAAGTGGCAGTGGAGGAAGCCAAACCCGATGCGTTGGTAGAATGGCGTTCGGCTGTTTCTTGAGTCATCCTGATGATCAGCTGATTTCAGTTCTATTAGATTGTGATTGGATATCACATCATCGGCGGTGTCGTTGACCACCCTCTGGTCATCGTTAGGCGGGTTCAGCATAAGAGGCGGTGAGTTTTCTGCTACAATGCATGAGCGTTGGGGGAAGAAAGATATCTACGCAAAAAAAATTATTTATTAAGACCATTGTGACACGCCTCTCAGCCGCGTGACGTCATTGACTTGCTCCCGTGCATTGAACCACATCGACGTCATGAATCTCGGCCTATATAAACCGCACATCTCAATACTTGCCACCAAACCACTCATTCCAACCAGCCACTAACATCATGGTACGTTCCTGGCTACTGTCACAGACGCAGGGTATCTTACTCGCATTCTCTTCAGGGTTCTATATTTTCTGCAATCGGTCGTGGAATCAACGCCATTATCGCTGCCATCGCAAATGTCATCATGGCAATCGTTGGTGCTATCACATCTGTTCGTACTCTGCGCACCGCACTTTGTTACTCTTGCTAAGATCTTTTTTAACTTTCAGGTGATCGTCACGATTTTCGACGTCATTACCGACATTCTATGCTGTAGATGTTGCGGTTCCCGCAGAAGCGGGCGTCGAATGGGCAGAAGTCGCGGGCGCGGTACGAGCAGGTACTGAGTCTGCTTTTGCCACTCCCATCTCAGCCCATTATCTATATCCGGACCCCTTAAACATGTGAATCATGATTTATCATACACGCATCACGTTCCCATAGAAATGCATAGTGAACAATCTGGATCCGATTCCAGCTAAGTACTTTGGGTTCGTTGAGCAATCGATTTCAAACCCTATTCAATATTACGTCCAACCCTATATACCTTCATCTATTGGCGTCTGCTTCCAGTACGCGAAATCCGCATGCTCGAGACTTGGCCTCTCATTTCCAGTATTGTACACGCCAAACGACGCGCCCTTGAAAAAGAATCCCCTGTTGGAAGAAATACTTGGATCTCGATTCTTTAGCACACAAAAAAACCACTCACCCAGTTGGCGCGACGGACAAGGCCGCACTATCAATAACAGTAGGGAAAACAAAGTCGTTCACCTTTCCTTCCGCATAACCCAGCGAATACGACGTAGCGTTTCCGATAATCTTTAACCGCACGGGATCATTCCGAGTATTCAAAGGGAATTGTGCAACCTTGGTGCTATTTATGAATCACCAAATTCTCAACAGCCCACGCGGACCTGGATAACCAGACCGCTGCGAAGATTCTCCACATACCGTGATAAGCGTTGCGTTCGCCGTCGTAAGCGCCCACGGCCCAACCTGTTGCGCTTGCACGATAGTCCTAACAACGATAACTCGACCCCCAGGAGCGGCACCACCCCCCGCTACGCCGATTTCATTGTGCAGCATATCCCCATAGTAAATGCTGACGCCAGCTTCGGTAAGGTTATCTCGCGGCGCGAACTCAAGCATCGTCTCGAACGCCTCGTTATACGCGGTCTGCTTGCGCACGATAAGCGCGGCGCTATCCCGATCCCCGGGGGCGTACGCGTTCGGGAGCATGCGCAGGTATCCATGGCGTGCGCTGAGCGAGTGGAACGGTTTGTACGGCGTGCGGATAAAATAGAACGACGGGTCGAGCGTGGGGCGCGTAAACTCGTCGACATACGGCGCGAGGGGCGACTTGTCCACCAGAACGCCCGCGATGTGCTCGCTGAGGGGCTTGCCGCCGTTGAACACGGGCCAGCCCGCCTCCCAGGTGACTGGGAAAAGGAATGTCTCTCGACCTGTGTGCTTTTTGTTCGGGTTGTTGTTGCGGAAGGGTGACGGGGTGACGTGAACTCGCCTAACTGGATGTGGCTGAGATTCTGATTTTGGGGGCGCACCCCGAGAGCGACGCCCCACCAGCTTCCATCAGGTGCTTGTACGATATCTGCATGGCCGGTATCTTGCACGGGAAGTGCTAGATCGGCGCCATTGAAGAGAATCGGGTTGTTTGGGTTATTCTCCCATGGACCCGAGGGTGAGGGACCCCTTTGGATTGTGGACCGGTGATGCACATCTGTCCCACCTATGGCGGGGGGCGTGAGCAATCTGGATAGAAGATTAAGTTGAGCTATACCTTCGGCTATGAGTAGATAATATGTTGAGTTTATGAGATAGACATGGGGCCCTTCAGGCCGCGCTGAGGAGTTGTGCTGTAGCGTCCCATCAAAAATGTCCACCGCAGGTGTCCGTGAGGACCCCGTTGAAAGGTCAATTTTGTTTTGCCAGATGCCTTTTAGAGGTCTGAATGAGTGGAATCATTTCGTACGCTTTTCTCTCACTGTAAATTTTATCAACAGCATTGTTGATGCCGGACCATGTGCAGTAGACCTAGAAAACAAATCAAGGCATCGCACATACGATAAGCAGATAGGGCTTACATCGCCATTGGTATCCCAGAATAAATCCACATCGTATCCTAGGGAATCTTGTTGTGTATCGTTATATTAGGGTGCCCAATCGGCGATAGAGGAGTCCACGAGGACTTACCAAAATAGACTGGGTCGCTCCAGTTGTTGGAAAAAATATCCCTTGTCGTGATATAAAAGGACCTTGGGAAAAGCCTTAATTCTGCTGGTAGGAGATTTAGGTCTTCATGCACATATGAAGTGAGCGAAACTTACAAGTGTACACATATCTAGTCGTGGACGTCAAGTAGAACGTTCCATTGTGGTGTCTCAATCCGGGAGCCCAGACGCCTTCAAGGCATTGAGTTGGGGATAGTCGGGAAGGCAAGGGTGGGTGATGCTACAAACCTGCATCAGAAGGTGTCCCAAGTAGTGTCAATTGGCTTGGCCTATTCAACGCATGTCCAATTAGCTTCCAGTTCACGAGGTCAGTGCTGTGGTAGATGGAGTGCCCAGGGTAATATTCAAAGGTGGACGTTGCGATGAAGTAATCAGACCCGACACGTAGAATAGTCGGATCCGGGTTCCATCCCGGCAGTATCGGGTTTATGAGTGCGTTGATGACTAGCTCGAGGTCAAAACCCCTGCGAATGGGTTGCGAACATGGGCGTACCTGCAAAACAGAAAACGAGCAGTAGGGGGGCGGTGACCATTGCTTGTCTCTGCCTGTAATCAAACGGAAAGGTAGACCCGCTGGAAGGTTGTAAGCTGGTTATGGATTATGCCCTAGATCATATGGTATCCTTTCCATGAGGACACGGCCCGGTTTTTGCTGGTAAGCATGGGATGATGGCCACGCTGCTAATATGAGTTTTTGCACAGGCACAAGAATACCAAGAGAGCCACATTCGACCCTGATAAACGACACGATATGAGGAAAGCGTTCAAGAATCCTTGAAAGATTGTTGCCTGTGTGGGCGTTTGTTTGGGCGTTTGTTTGGTCGACCCGTTGCTTCCAAACATGGGACTGTGGCAGATGATACAAAGATCAGAATTGATTGGCATACTTACCTCCTGCGAGCATTTCAGTAATAGTGACGTTCCGCTTCTTGGATAATAGGCGGCTAAGGTAATCGATCTCACCTTTGGCCTCGCTAGATTATTCTGTTCCTGATTTGCATGTTTCTATTGGTAGACGCCTTCCGGAAAGCCTCATCGATCGATCACAATCTATCGCATACCCCGGGACAATAGGGAAAGATTGTACCACCAATTCGGATACATCCATTCAACTATCCAGACGATCATTCGTAAGACCGCACAGCTACTCCTTCCTAAATCATAGATACTTTCCACAAACAAGGTCATGGATGCGCTCACAGGGTCACCGCTGTCCCGGATTATCCCCACCGAATTGTTATCCGAGATCTTTCTTCACTGTGTGGACGGTGAAATGGACGTCGCTAATACCATACTCACACCCCTTCTCGTAACGGGGATATGTACGCGATGGCGTGAGGCTGCCATCAGTACCCCCCGACTGTGGTCGCGCCTGTTTCTTCAACTGTCATGTACAACGGGAGGTCAATGCCAGCTGGTAGATACATGGCTCACCCGTTCCAGTGGTCACCCACTTAAAGTATACGTCTTCTTGGATGATCCGTCGACAGTATCCCACCCGGTGCTAGATGCGCTCGTCACGCATTCAAAGCGCTGGGAAGCCGTAATGTTTTTTATGCCGATCGCAGCGTTCAACAGTCTTGATAACGTACGGGGCAGCCTCCCAAGGCTCACAGAGATCAGCCTAGGCACTGGCGATGACCCATCTGCCATCGTCCCGCCCGACATGCTCTCCATGTTTGAAATATGTCCAAAACTGCGCTCGCTCGAATGCGTAAATCTGTCCCCGTTTATATTCAAATTTCCCTGGAACCAGCTCCACGAAATACCCATGATGGCCGTGACCATTAGTGAGGGACTTGGAATCCTGCGCAAGTCTATACAGCTCCAGACAGCCGGGTTTATGTTCGTACACACTATACCACGCACGGCACCACACGTTGTGAACCATGCACAGCTTCAGGACTTTACAATTATGACACCCCCATGGAACGAAACCGTGGATCTCAAGACTCTCTTTCCACACCTCACATTTCCCAACCTCAAGAAGCTCACGATATGCAACGTCAAAGCATCTCTCGGGGCACACTTCATTCCCTTCCTGGCTAGATCGCCACTACTGGAGACACTCCAGTTCCGGAAGACCGAAATAACGGATAGAGAGCTGGTTAGAAGCCTTGCGGCGCTGCCTTCGCTCACCTGCCTTATCCTACACCCATCGCCGGACGGTATAAACGCGATTACGAATTTCCTGTTCGACGCTCTTACGTGGAAGAAATCCGCACCCGATCAGGAAGAGCCACCCAATAACAGCACCACCCATCTCCTTGCGCCAAAGCTACAGAAGCTCGAAATACAGATCGATGACGTCGTTGCGCAGGCATTTATTACCATGGTCCAGTCTCGCCGCATGCTGCTCAATTCCATAGAAACCTCCCCGATATCGGATTTGGAGCAGATCAAACTCAGAATGGAAGGGGAGCTCGATTCTGAGATTGCCGAACAACTCGCCGTGCTGCGTTTGGAAGGGCTGGCTGTGGATATCGAGGATGTAAGATTTTTCAAAACAAACGACAAGCATCTTCCTTCCTTCTAATGGGATATACCTTTGCAGTCCTAATTCTATGCCAATGCGCGAACCGGATCCTGTCTAACATATGCATCACTTTGTCTTCTCGTTCCAGCTGTATATATAATGTATGAATATTAGGGCCCCATTTTGTAAGAATAGCACGTACAGGTCCATGAAGAATCTCCAGAGAACGGAGAACATGAGGCCCTGTAATCCATTGGCGAGGATGCGCGTTTTCAGTCCTCGCCCAAATAGGCCCTTCCACCCGTCAACTGCAATCACGGCGCGGGCAGCCGCAAGATAGCCGATGCGCGTCTCATTGACTTGCCGATAGGTCTTTATGACACGGAGGGAGTTTGATATGCTGTCTGATACCACGGACGCCACGAAGCCAATAAAAGCACCCCGCATAAGCTTCTGGATGAGGGTACGCGCCAGTGGCAAGTTCTCGTCGAGGTAATTGTACGTCCCGAACCACTGTACACATCAGTCAAAGGTACGACCCCTAGGGCAAACACTAACAGGGTAATGTCCGACGAACGTAGCCGCGGCTGTGGCCAGGGCTCCATACCACATCGTTCCAAACCCGTACATTTTGATCTGCATCGTAAAATTAGTATAAGGGGCATTTATCAATAAGGAAGCAGTACACGGGCTTTGAGAATGTTTATACCCTGTTTCCCCTGTGTCTGTAGCGTCGTTTTGATGGTATCAATGGGGGTCAGGATCATTCTGAAGGCGGCCGCAGCAAGGGAAGCGAATACAGATTGGATCAGGACTGGAAGCTTCCTCATGTACGGGTTAGACTTGAGAAGGGCCAGGATGCCAGCGTTGGCGGCTGTATCCCCAAACCGGGATACCGGTCCTTGGATAAGTGCAGCTGACAGACCTTGGTAATAGCGCGTCCATCCACCGTCGGCGTAAAGGGTGTACACAGCCTGTGTAGTAGTGGTTCCATACCGATATTGATAGTTCATGACCGTCCGCAAGGGCTAGCGAAGAGCATTAGGGGGTAGGCATTACACACCAATGATGCTAGCTACCATGAGAGTCAGCACCTGCAAGACCATTGCTGCAAGTTTCGTTGGCCCCTGGTCATTGTCATTAGAAATTCGAGACTAACCAGCAGCACCACTCAGTCCACCCCCAAGTGCACTCTTCAGTGCACCAGATAGATCAAACTACAATCTTTCAAAGACTTGGCGAATGAGAAATATAGAGAGGACCCACGTCGACATCGCCGGCGTCAATGAACCCCTTGATCAGCAAAGTCAACCCAACGAGGCCTATAACGACCAGGATTCCATAGAATGACCATGTTTCCCAGCCTAGCTTCTTGGGATTCGGCTCAGTTGCCACCACCGTTGAATCAACTTGAAGTTGTGCGTTTTCTTCATCCTGGTGGGGTGATCGATTCGCAGAATCACCTTCGCGCGTTGCGCTGAGCAAAGGTTGGCGCTCATCGACAAGGCCCGACATGGCAGTTTCTGGTCAAAGTGTCTGGCAAAGTTTCCTCGCATCGTGTTATTACCAATCGACATGCGATAAATATAGAATACTCGGATAAGTACTAGGGTACAATGATGAGGCTATTACAGTCATTACCCGGCCAATGGGACAAACAACTTTTCTACCAAAATTTTTTGCGTTTTGGTCTCTGAGTTTTTGTAAATACCATAAGCCTTGTTCATGCTACATGATGCCTTAATTTCATAATTCTTACGCTGTTCATTGCCTTGCAATCTCAGGAAGATGACTGAAGAACAGCCCAAAATTGAGTGATTTTGCAACTGGGGTGATTCCAGGCCGAATTCTAGGGAAAGAAATGGATATAATGTTATAGCACAGTCATTCAGCTTTACCCCCCCTGCAAAATATAGGGCATAGGGCATGAAATGAAATGGGGAAGTCAAAGGATGCATTTGGGGGGCAAGAGGATGATGTCACATCACACATTGCCAAATTGGGTTATTAATTGATTGGGCGAATTGCATTGTGCTAGTTATCTGCATTGCAGAAAAGGAGGTTCCAAGACCTTGGAAGGTCCAAAATGAAGATGAGGAGGAGAGTGAGGATGAAGACAACGAGATGCAAGTAGACGATTAGATGCCCATCACTGATTTACCTTTCTGAGCACAGATCCTCCGTGATGTGACATGTCCCATTGGCCAGGTTTTCGTGTGATAACGGAATATCGCAAAGATTACGGTGGGGGAGGTTAAGTCAGATATGAGTAGGACATGACTCTCTGGGTGGTTTGGCTTGATGAGAATTTAAGTTGGCTTGTAGTGATTATACATATCTACCCTCATAGGATATCGTGGTGCTTGGGAGCGGGTACCAGCAGCACCTCTGCTGTTTAGTATTCAATACCCAACCCCTAAACTTATGGGATTCCATGCAAATTGGTATTGGGAGGTCGATTGCCTGGCAGGTAGCCGAAGGGCCTGCCTTCAGCATGGACTAGAGCTCACCCCGGGTGATCGCAGCCGACCCAATGCCTAAGCATCGTTTTCGGCCTGGCTTCTGAAAGTGTGTAACAAATGTGTGTCTTGTGTCATTCAGTGTTTGTTGTTGTCTGATGGCGGCGGGATCTGTCTTCTAAATAACTGACCTTGGTCTGAGGGCTTTCGTGTGGATATGGCAGTGTGCAAAAGTGTGGAAGCATGCTATAACTGGGATGATGTGGCTACGAAGGTGTTGTTCTTGACAATTTGTGGAAAGGGCTCATAAGATGAAGTGATTTCTGGGCTGGAAGTTGTATCCACTCCCTTTTTCAGTTCTTGGAATTACCGATTTTCGGACATTTTTGAAATCGCTCAATCGGGAAACCCTGTATAAATGTGATCAGGCAAGAGCGGTACGACAAAATTAAATGGTACAGTGTAAGAGCAAGAAAAGTTCGTTACCGCGGTAGAGATGAAATTACGACACAAGTACGACTGGTGGCGTTGCCAGTACATCATCGACGATGGCGAGCTTCTCCAGTGCATCCTCGAAGCGGTCATTCTCGCTATCAGATTCGGCCTCCTCCTCCTCCTCCTCCTCCTCCTCTTCATATCCATCGTCTGATGGCTCATCCTCGAAATCGAGCTAGAGGCAAACCCGGTTAGTTCATGGATGACAGCAAATGACATACCAGGCACGCACAGGGTCGTAAATCACACGAATAATTAGGCTACAGCTTGGACATGTTGCGATATCCTCGCATTCCTTGAGTTGGAGCCGCGAAATCTCGAAGCGATCTCCACAAGGACAGGGATAATGATATACTCTCTTTTCCTCATCCCACACCATGTCCTCAATTTCTATCTCGTCGTAATAGGCACCCATGGAACCAGCGAAAAGCTATGATCAAGTGTGATATGGGTTATTGGGCGTGATCCGAATAGAATATGGTGGTCAGAGTCATGTTCTAAAATTTTGGAACGATGGAGCTCAAGCCTGATCCGAAGTCCGATGATGCACCGCAATTCCAATTAAGGAAATAGCCGCCAACCCTGCTCGCGCCCAGCAACACCGTGCATGCCGCAAATGTGTGGTTTCTACGAGGCAATGCCTGCTGTCCTCAAACCATCTGGTCGTTTATGGAGGACCTCCTCGTCGAACTGTGGCTGCAAATCCTCCGATATCTGCCTCGTAGCTATATCTGGAGGATGATGGGGATAAGTCGCGTACTATTTGAACTCGCTTTAAACGAGAATTATAGGACAATAGACTTCATCACAAATGACCTTTCCACCATTCGAAAGTT
>JASFDG010000167.1:7091-20051 GCA_036937095.1 Phaeolepiota aurea
AATCGTCTACATCGCCATACGCTGCTTATTTCGTGCCATCGTACTTGGGCTGTTTGTTCGCGCACGCTCTTTTCGCGCTATCCGTCCCTGGAAACAATTCGGACAACCTTCTCCACAATTCTTTGCGACTTCATATCTCTGATAGAAGACCATTGGGACGCCATGGTCCAGGCCATAAGTGTTGGGGTGATACCAGACCTCTATGACCTTGGCGACAATGCCACGTATCTCCAGGCAAGCTTCTACCATATCTATTACATCAACCTGTTACTTACCATAAACTTAGGCTTTTTTCGACGCTGATCCAACCCGCGCAGACGATTTACGGGCTATAGAAAAAGGTTCCTTCGGTTGGATGAAACTTATATGGCCCAATCTGTCTGCTGCCATTGGCGCACTCAGCGGTAGCTTCGCAACCCAGGGTCCAAAGGTGTTTCAAATTGCTTAAGCTCCTATGCCTTGTTACTTACACTTGTATACGAAAGTTGCGTCACCACCTAGGCCCTACAGTACGACTTCAGACCCCCCGCTTAGCCTCCACAGAGGGATTGATCGGGATTACATACGATCCCGCTGAACACAACCTGTTTAAAATGAATCCAGAAGAGTACTTTGAGTTCATAGACCTCATCCGCGAGGCCGACTGTTCAGAAAGCCTCACACAAACGGTAAGCTTCGGACACGATTCAAGGATTGTGTATGGGGCATTGATGCGCTGCCAACAGTGGCAATTAGAAGTTGGTGGTAAATACGAAGTCGTGATGACGACTCATGACGGCCTATGGCGGTACAGACTTGGGGACGCTCTTGAGGTTGCTGGCTTCGATGGCTTCGATGGGCAGCCGCTTATTCGGTATTCCGAGCGTCGAGAGTGCGTGCTTTCCCCCAAACACATTGTGGCTGACCAACTGAATAATTTTACCTATAGAGCCAAGCTTCGCATTTCGGACGAGAAGGTCACAGATATAGAATTCCAAGACGCAGTCGCTTCCTTGCGAGATATTATGGGTCATGTCCTAGAATTTACCGTTGAAATAGACAACAGCAAGACTCCACCTGGATTTGGCTTCTTTGTCGAACTGGAGAGACATGACTCCGGTACGCCATACATTGGTCTATCATTGTGGCCGTCCCTTATATTCTGTTTACTATAAATCTAGAACAACAATACAGTGATGCCCCCTCTATTATACACGCCCACCTTTTAAAGACGAATGCTAGCTATTCGCATGCCTTCGCTCTTAATTTGCTGGGCGAGCCATCCGTCCGTGTCCTTGCGCCCCGAACGTTCCGGAGGTACCGCGACTGGAGAGTAAAAGCTAGTGGAAGTGCACTAGGTCAAATCAAGGTTCCCGTGACAGTCTCAGACCCCGTCGTTTGCAACTGGATGAAAAGTCAAGTCATTATGGAGATAAGAACATAGGGATGTCCCTACACCTGTGAAACTAAACCGTCGTACCAATATCGCCCTTGGGGTTGAGATAAAGTATAAATCGCAGCCTGAGGAATAGTCAAGTTAGAGTTATGTTACATTTGAAAGCGCTCTCAGTGTGTGAACTGAATCAAAAAACGGGAGTTTCGCCATTTCTTCAAGCCAACTCGCCAAGGATTATGGCAGTCGCATTTAGACATTATACAAAATGCAATACACATCATTATCCTGAGTCGCAACCATGCCGCCACTGAGGCCATTCTTGCCAAATTATCAAAACCTGCTTGCCCAAACACTGAAAACCGTTCATGCAACGACTGAATTGCTTACACGTTGCTAAAAATTAATTTCCTGGTCTTGTCATGAGGGGGCGAGAAGAAACCAGGAGGGCATCGATAGGAAGCTTTCTGTGCTTTTATTACGCCAGGTCGAAGTTCATACAAGGCCATTGCCAACTCTTTAGAGGGCTATGATGATGAGAGCTTTCAAGCTTCAAGCTTCAAGCGTCAACTTGTTTATATTTATTCACGTCAAGTGGCATCATCGCAGGAGTTCCCCTCCCGAAATCACGATCTTACGTTCATACATTCCTACCCTGGAATCGTACGTACCTCATTGCTCTCATCATCCCCATCACAATTCCTGAGCATCTCAGGAAAATCCATCCATGCCCTCCTTTACCCAGGTTCTGTATCATCGCAAGAAGAATGTGCAGAATTCTATGGTCTGGTATTTTAAATCACACAGGGGAGGCATTCCGAACGGGATCCAGGGGGAAGACTTAGCGGCGAAGCGTTATTTCGGTGAGATCGAGCACGACCTGGAGGCCGTGAAATGGGCTGATATCTGTGATCCTGAAGCGACATGGTCATGAACGAGTCCCCACAAGCCTAGTCATCGCTGGTGGTGCCGTCTGCCACGGTCTATTCTAAAGGTCTTGTGTCAACTTCCTAACACATTTTTGTTTCTTCATTTATTTGTGGAAGATTTATTTTACCGAGCCGAGTGATGTGATGTCCTTGGAATAGGTGCTATGCGCAATGTACACAATCGTCAGTCCTTCATCGTAAATCGTTTTTGTTTGAGTTTGTTGAAAGCAAAAGCCACATCATATCTGCCGACGATGCAAACGTTGGCAAACGTGTCCTCTACTACGACCACAACTTCCTGAATGTTCTTATCAGCCTATCCCTTGATTCTTGCGGTCCTACTAGATTGGGTTTAGCTTCCATGTACTGTCAAAGCGCGGTGGCGTGACTCGTGACAGGAAAAGGCTGGGAAAATGCAGGGAACAAGACAGCGCTCTTGGTTGTTAAATTGCAACCAAGACCAGCCAGCAAGTACCCACACCCTCCGGATCTGTGCCTGCTTCAGATCTCACGTCGTGGGTTCGTGAAAGTCTTTTGTTAGCTTCGAAACAACGAGGCCGGTACATACCGATCCTTATTGTTCTGCTGTTGCTTCCATTTTGGCCCATGTTCCCTTAGCCACAGGCCGCATCACAACCTACAGGCAACCTCGTGGAGCTTGGGGTATATCGTCAACTTGAATATTGACGGGATAGGTCGCCTTGCCTTGCAGTGACATCTCGGAAATAACTTCCGCGGGCACAAAAGACATAATGCCAGTGGATGCTGTGCCCATCCTAAAACTCCCTTCAGAGGTATTGGAATTAATTATTCAGATCCTTCCTCTTCAAGCTCAGCTACCGTTATGTCTCGTCTCAAAAGTTTTTTATACCCCCGCCACTACATCTCTATATCGCGACATCTCTTTGAAATATCCCTCTTCTGTTATACAATGTTGCCGCACTCTCGCCAACAATTCCCTTGCAGCTTCATCGATTAGACAATTCTCAATAAATTATTCGTGCGTCGCGCCTCTCAGTTACCTCTACTCTTCATAATTGACCGATTCACAGCAATGTTTCGCCTTTGGCTTCCACGACCTATCTAGAGCCTTATTACAATATCATTCGACGGGCTCTCCAAATGTCTATCAACATTCAGGACCTCATTTTAATGGTGCACGATCCCCATATCGTGCACATTCTTGACGATTGCACATTCCCTTCACTGCGGCAATTCCACTCTCAACTCGCCCTAACTCCCCCCCTTGTGACCTTCTTAAACCGACACCCTCGAATCCAATTTTTGCACCTTTCCCCGGACGATCATCTCACTGGCTCCTTACCACAATCTGTGCAGCAAGTTGTATTGCCACGGCTACAATACTTTGCAGGAAATAGCGAATGGTTCTCTGCTCTGAGGACACAGGAGTCATTGCGCGCCGCGTTCGTTTCATGGGATGTTGTCGACGAGGCCCCCCAAAACGCGATCTCCACACTCGAAAAATCCAACGAACTACATCTTCTTAGTTGTCGCCGGCGAGGATGGAATCTTGATCTTCTCGACCTTGTTTCCTCTCGACTACCGGGTCTCTCGGCGCTCATCATCACCAACGTCTTGATCGTAGACTCTCAGCTATCCGAGGTTCGTCTCTGTTTTTGTCGCGCCGAACGTTAGGGAATAAAAAGCCATCATTGCAGCCTGTCATCGATACTATGGCGACATATCTCTCGAGGTTTACCGGTCTGCAGCGTCTTGGAATCCATTGCATTGACATGTGGCAGATGGGAAACATCCAATGCGACATGGACGTCGACTTCAGCACTGTAACCTCGTTTGGGGCTGCGTGTCCGTCTTTAGTAGAAATCACCGTTCCACGTGAGTTGCGTCCAACCGTCAATTCGAGGGCTCTTTGATTGACGCACCAGTGCCGCAAACTCAGACTCTAATGGTCTCCGCTGGTTACGCATCGTTGACAATGTTTGGATACCAGACCCGAAGATATCGCTGGGTGTCGACTGGATATACGGGAGGGTTTGTTCCCGAGAGTATCCGGGCTGGGAAAAGGTAATAAGCAGGATAATGGAGCTGATCAGGAATGATCCAAGCCTTGCGATCACTACCACAACACTGGGATACTGCTTCGGCGGAATCGGCCCTCATCAGGGTGGAAACGATAGTGACGGATGGGTTACTGAGGAAGATTCCGACAGCACCACTTCTTATTCGGACGATAGCCAGTAATTTGGAAGTTTTTTTTCCGATGGTAGCGTACTAGTTCAACCTTCATGATGATCATTGCGCTGGATACTATACAAAACATGGAGGGGCACGAGACACATGGTAGGTTTAGTCAAGGTCAGCGCGCAATTTACCCTCGCCAAGATTGTTGAGGGCGTCTTCCTGCGCATCCAGCCTGTAGACGCTGAACCAGAACAGAATCCCAGCAACAAACGCAGGAACTGTCATCGTGCCATAGTTCCAGACCAATAGAGGGTCCGTTGAGAGGGCTAATCGAAATAAGTTATTTATACCCTTGTGTTTCGTTCAACATGATAAAATATACACACAAACAAAGGCTTCCCCTATGGCTGAAGCGATCGCAGACATGAAAAGGAATACAGCCATGACGAGGGAGCGCATGTTCTTCGGGGCTTTGGTGAAAGCGTATTCCAATCCTGTGATAGATGCAAAGATCTCGCTAAAAGCGATCAGGATATACCTGAACAGGTCGGATGCAACCTACAATTAGATCGCAAATTGGTATAAAGATGACCAAAGCAATCGGATCAAGGTTGGAGAGAACGTCGTTTGGAACCCCATGTGTCGACATTGTTGCGGCCTGGGATATCAGGTTGTTGTTGATTTGATTGTATGTCAGCCCTTGAACGTCGTGGGCGCTTTTCCCTTGAATTTAGCTTCGCGGAGGGACGTACAATAGATGGGGTACCAGCAGAAAATGGTGCACGCCTTCAGTCCTCGTCTGACCTCGTCCACCCAGATATCGTCAAATGTCATCCATTTTGGCTTGAAACCAGTGATTTGGCTTGGCTTGGCCTTTTCCCAAAAGTCAGGGGCTGTGAGATTTTTGTAGCAGGTCACTGGGTTGAAGCGCCATCGTTCGCGAGCAGCGAACCTCCAAAGTCGGAACGCCGTGGCAAGTACGGATCCATTGGGTGGGGAGCGAACATAGAGATTCCTGCCGTACCACAAGATGATGGGACACAGCATGAAGATTACCGTTGGTAAGGTATACGCAAGCCAGAATCCCACAAACTGCAGATGCTTTGGATAACGTAGCTATGAAAATGATCACCTGTGCTCACCTTTTCAGCATATGGCATACCGATTTGGCCAACCAATGCCCCTATATTTATAAAGAGGTAGAAGTACTGTCATCGACTAGTGTTAGTCTTCCACTTATACGTTCGAGATGGCCTTCGCACCATGTACATTCGCGAGATTGTCATACTGGGATCTATGATGATCCGTTCGCCGCTCTTGGTAGTAGCAATGAACAGCTTCGATCGCTTATACTGTTCTGCGATCAACGGGGAAATGTTGCTTTTGAACAATCCGGTGCCGATCCCTATGATAATGATTGCGATTATGAACGCTCCGACAGCGCCTTTCTGTTCTACGACACCGGGGATGGCGGAAATAATCAAGAGAATATGTCCGATCAGAGTGATAGCGACTGCAATGCAGATCGTTTTGTATCGTCCCAAATGTGCATCCGCAATGTAAGCCCCGAATAGAGGAGTGACGTAGCACCTGCGGAATGAAATCCATGGGACCCTGTTGTTATGGACTAAAATGGGCCTTACCAGAATTGGTAAAACATAGTGAGGCCAGTCGAAGCTTGTTGGCCGAGGCCAAGTGCCCCTGATTGCCCGTGCAGAAACCCAGCGCCTGTATGAGAGCCGACTGGGAGATGTTGTTGAATGAAATTTGTCTATATGATGATCAGCATCGCCAGCTTTAGTTGAGAAGGTGACATACAAAGACAATAGAGCACCCATAGAACTTGAAGATAGAGTCAATTTATGTTGATGTATTTTATTGATCCAATTACTTACTGAGAAGCGCCCAGCCAGTTCGATGAGAGCGATGACTAAAAGCAAGCGTCAATCAGGGAACGTATGATAAGCGCTCCAGGGAAGCTTGTCAGCAACGCGCCGCAGTGTTGCTCGTTCTTCCTCTGTGGGGAACTCTAGCCCATCATGAACGCCGTCAAGTTTGGCTTCAGGAACAGTGCCGTCGACAGAGGGTTCCTTTTTTTCGTACTCGTAATCATGTTTGACTGCCTCGCTGGCAGCGGACATTGCCATTTCAGGCTGAATTCCTGCCATGGTTGATGTAGGCGGCGAGAAGTTGTGACAACCCCCGCGATGGTGGGCAAAAGGTGGAACCGAGAAGCTCCGGCCTAGTAGACATTTTATACTCGAATTAATTCAATATGAAGCACATGCAGTCCTTACTGGCAATGAGCTACCGCAATTATTTTCGTCCAATCTTGCCTTCTGACCAACCTAATTTAGCATTGACCTTTGGAGCCATCACGAAGTAGGACAAGACTATCCGATGGGGTCCGTCTGAGGCCTCAGATTCGATATTTCCCCGTATTTTTCCAAGCTATTGCCAGGAACGAAAGGTCGATATCGCTTTACTCGCAGAGTTAAACACCTTGTCGATCCGATAACTCCTTCCCAGCTGGTGCCAAGTATGCACAAACGACCCATCCGGCCACGCTGCGAGCCAAATTCGGTCACGTATTATGAAGCGTCATTCATGCCAAGGAAATGCAGATTAGCACCTGCGTTTATGGCAAATTTCAGTTCGGTTCGTGACGGCGGATTGACTCGGAATATATGCTCTCCACGCTAGTGTTTTGGTATTTGACGGCCAACAAATTGTAGATCTGTCTCTATCTTGGTCATATCTGAACACGATTCATGCTCTTACTGTAAGTGTTAATTGATTCGAGTTGAATTTTGAGTCAGTGGCCAGCAAATGCCGTGTTTGATCCATCTGTCATGGAACCTGAGGACAGAAGAGCAGGATCTGGGGATCTTTCCGCATCTTTAAGGTCCAAAATGTGATATGAAAGGCGGGCTGAAATGGCAAAGACCTCGTCGCCTTACCTAAGCATTAGTGTCCAATGTTCAACTTTCCCACCCTGTCAAACTTCGAAATCTTAACTTCGTGGGCCTCCACCATCTCTGACTTTCCAGTGCCAGCAAGGCGCTTTCTATATGTGTGGGGTTCGAATGGCTTGGTGATAGGCAGTATGTTTCGGGGACATGAAATGCCTTGAGTCCTGCTAAGTATATGCTCTAGGGTGCTTGTCAACCGCTATACCAGCATACAAAGAGACACCATGTGTTCGCGGGGGGCGATTTTTCCGTCCGGACCTGACCTCGTCGCTGACCGGTCGGCCTCTATCGAGATAATCGGGGGTCCTGTTCGGATATTTTTTTATGTAACAGGGTACCAGTACCCCACTGATGACATGGGTTTCTTATTTCCTTTTCACCTCCGTTTCGAATGGACCAATCGGCTAGGCCTTGATGGGCGCGTTGAGACCAATCTAAGGGTGCCTTGCGGTGGTTCTAATACATAACCCCGGCAGGGTGACTGGATACCCAGGTTCCTAGTTTTCAGCTTGCATTTGCGATGGGCAAAACGTCGCCTGGCCCTCCGGATCATTTCCCTGTGGTGAGTTATCTTGAATGCATCAGTTCGCTTGCTCATATGCTGTCCCAGGCAACGCGTATGAGATATTATAATGGTGTTATTTATAAACACATTTTGGAGTTGAATGTGTGGAGAAGACTCCTATATTCATGTGGTGTGGCCCTACGGTTTATGATCCTAGCCGATCATTATGATTTACTCCTTTTTTCCTTAAAAAGGGACGCGGTCGCAAGGGGTCTTGATGCCTAAATGAGTGTGAAGGGATGATCACGCCTGCCTCTTCGAGGCTATCTGTTCTCAGAACCTGCAAAGCTGGAGAACCACATTACCTTGCATTGATGGGCGAAAGGTCTTGGCAAAAATATTTTCGTCCTACGTGAGCAACGGTCTCTGAACCTCTCATTGCATAACTAGCTCCTCAAAGAAGCTCGTGCGTTGGCATCTATGACATAAAAACCTACAGATGTCCATAAGCGGGGGCAAAAGCCATTTTTGCCGCACAGCTCCATCCTGGCAATTACTGCCGGACGAACTGGTAGTGAGCACATGCTTCCTGCATTTCTTGCGTAACCTGAGAGTATACCCTAGCCTAGAGCTTGGAGGGCTGTTCACACCGGGTGTTATCGCGAATGCCAATGCTAAAAATAGCTCACCTCGCTCTCCGTGTGGGTTCTTTGCACCATGTGCCTCCTATCCTCGCATATGGCACACTGAAATGGTTTAAAGCTGGACGGGCAAGAGAAGATTGAATGAGAAATTTTCCGGGTCAACTGTTGCTTTTCCGAGCCACGGCCATCACTAGGCTACACCCCCAGACCAACGGCTTGACATGGCTGCTGTACAGCACGACGACGCCGTCTTTGCAGCTCTCAGTGATACCAAAAAGCATGAACTAGACGAAAAAGTGCAAACAGAAACGTCAGATCTAAACCATGAGCTGGATGGCATTCACGATGGTCTGGAATTCCCGACAGAGGAGGAAAGAGTTATGTTGAGGCGGGTGCCGGATACAATTCCATGGAATGCATATCGTGAGCACCCTCATAATTTCATCGCTCACCCTGAATTTATAGCCCTATCCCCCAAGTGATCGCTTTCGTCGAGTTGGCTGAGCGATTTTCAGTGAGTTGCACGCCTGCTTAGGCGATTCACAGTGCTAAATATGGTTTCTACAGTTCTATGGCTCCAGCGTCGTCTTCGTGCGTGTTAAATCCGTTGTATTTGTTGCATTTTGGTCCTGATCTTCCGCAAAGACCAATTTCATTCAGCGACCTCTCCCGCTAGGTTCTCACACTGGTGCCGGGTTTACGCATACCCAATCTGGTGCATTAGGGATGGGTCAGCGTGCGTCCACGGGGCTGACTACATTCTATCAGTTCTGGTCCGTGCATACAATGTCCTTGCTGTGTTGTCCCTGCTGAATCCTCATCAGGTGTTATATAACGCCATTACTGGGTGCCTACATCGCTGACTCATATCTGGGACGCTTCAACACCATTTGCGTTGCTGTCTTTATCGCCTTACTTGGGCATATCATCCTCATCGTCGCTGCCGTTCCTGGGGTGATTGAGCATGAAAGCGCTATTGGTGCCTTTGTTGTGGCGCTTATTGTGATGGGTCTTGGTGAGCATCATTTTATACTTGGGGCGGGGGCTCTATATTTATCTGTGTGTTAAATTAGGCACTGGACTGTTTAAATCGAATATTTCGCCCCTGGTCGCTGAGCAGTACCGGAGGACGAAGCTATTTGTTGTCACAACCAAGAGCGGGGAGCGAGTCATCGTTGATCCAGTTCTCACTATCTCTAGGGTCTATATGGTAAAGCAGCAACATTACCCATTCGGTGATTACATCAAAGTTAACGCCCCCATCTAGTACTTCTACCTATTCATCAACATCGGTGCGCTTGTTGGGCAAATTTCAATGACGTACGCTGAGAAGGTTAGTGGATGTCTTCGTATAATTCCACTCTGCTTTAATAAACTAATGTTGGGGTACAGTTTGTCGGCTTTTGGCTTTCGTATACATTGCCGACCGCTATCTTCATGCTTTGTCCAATTGTATTGTGGATTGGCCGCACCCGGTACATTCGATCGCCGCCCACTGGATCTGTTCTGGCAACTGCACTTCGACTTTGGAGACATGCAGCACGTGGTAAATGGAGCCTCAACCCAGTCAGGACGTACAGGAATTTGACTGCTGCGGACTTCTGGGAAAATGCTAAGCCAAGCAAGCAGGTTGGCGAATCCAGGCCCGCTTGGATGACCTTCGATGATCAGTGGGTTGACGAAGTTAAACGCGGAGTCAAAGCCTGCGGTGTATTCTGCTGGTATCCCCTATATTGTAAGGGATCTCATGATGAACATTTGCGTTTGGATACTAAAACGTCTCGTCCCAAGGGCTAACTTACAATCAACTAAATAACAATTTGACGTCACAAGCAGCCACCATGTCAACACATGGTTTGCCCAACGATGTCCTATCCAATCTCGATCCCTTTGCTCTCATCATTCTCATCCCCCTTTGCGACCAACTGGTAAGCTGGGTCTTTATCTTTTATGATTCAGAACCTAGGGCTAAAATTTCTCAAGTTCTATCCAGCTTTACGCCGCGCGGGGTTGAACTTCAGTGCATTGAAGAAAATCACCGCGGGATTCGCTACTGGAGCTGCTGCCATGGTCTGGGCTGCGGGTGAGCATTTTCTCTCTATTTATGATAACCGATACTAATTCTACTACTAGTCGTCCAGCACTACATTTACAAAGTTGGTAACCAAAATATGTGGTTTCGTGCAGCTCTCCTAAATCGACGTTCTAGACTAACCCTTGTGGCACGAGCGCGTCAAGCTGTGTTGATACGGTATCGCCTCTCAATGTTTGGATTCAAACGGGCGCGTAAGTAGTTTTCTTCCTGCTACCTCAGGTGCTTTGTTGATGATTGATGCTTCTCTAGATATGTTTTGATCGCTATTAGCGAAATTCTGGCTTCGATCACTGGGTTAGAGTATGCATTCACCAAGGCACCGAAGAACATGAAGTCCCTGGTCATGTCCATCTTCTTGTTTATGTCAGCAATTTCGTCTGCTCTTGGTGAAGCCTTTGTTTGTAAGTGACTCCCTCTTCTCGGTTCTCCCATGGCATTGACACGCCTCAGCTCTGTCTGCCGATCCATTACTCGTCTGGAACTATGGTGTGATGGCAGTGATAGCTGCTATTTCTGGAGCCCTCTTCTGGTACTCTGTTTACGAGCTGGATGCCAAGGAGGATGAATTAAACAACATGCCTGAGGGTCAAATACATGGCTGAGTAGTTCACCTCGTCACGATTTTACTCTTATTGCATGAAATCTCCTGATACAACTACCAATGCATAATCTTGTTTACGATTTTCCGTGTATATCGAATGGGTCCGAAGCGAAACCACTTTCAAAGGAAGCACACCATAATTACTTGCCGAGGTCCATTCCATCTTCCCAGCTGCCGCGGACTTGCATATCTCCCATCTTGCCTGCCATATGTTTATCATTGCCACTATCGATTCTGGCCCTCTTGCGTTTCGGGGTAGAGGTCCAAGCCATTTCATCATCAGCATCTGCTCCGAAGCTGCTCTCTGAAAAGGTCGATTCCATGCTAGTGCTGAGTGATCGCTTGGTGCTAGGATTGCGTCCAACCACTTGAGGAGCGAGGAATGGGTCTTCTGTTCGACTCGACGATTTCGTGGGAGCACGAACTTGCATCCGTTTCGACTTGCTCGATTTGATTGAGCTGCGGCTCGCTGATCGATATCGTGGCTTCGTGTTTACAAAAGCCATGTCTAGTTTGGTGGTCGGGTTCTTCAGGCTTTGCGAACGAAGTACTCGCATTGGGGCAGGCGAGTTCCTGCCCTTCCCGGCGGGATAAGATATGGCCGAAGTGGAGCCATGGGTCGCTTCCCTGTTCATATCAACATCATTGTCGGTGGTTAAGTCCATTGTAATGTTCAGGAGCTGCCCGTCTGATGTACATGTTCCCTCTTTCGTTGGCCATCTGGCGTCCGCCACGAGCTTGGGAGACGCGACTTCATCCTCCTCTTCCAACTTCTCGAGTAGTCGGAGAGGCTGGGGCATAACGTACGACCTCTGCTCTGGCCCTGAATGACGCTTGAAAGTGAGGGCCGTGAAAGACCTTGCTAGAAGCGGGCTGCTAGGGGGGGATGCTTGAAATTCAAGTGGGGAGTTTGGGGTATCTACAAGCATCGCGTCCTTGGGCTGTTGCTGTCGCTTAGGCTTTGGCGCACCAGGCACATCAGGCCGCAGGCCAACCAAAACCTCAATGCAGGCGCGAATGTAGTCGTCTGAGCGGCCATCATCAGTCTCGATTTGTAAGGATGATGGCAGTCTAGCGTTGAGTTCCTCCGCCACTGTGACGAGCTTGGGGCGTGTCATCGTGACAAGATCCTCGTGGCAGCAAAAGGGGAATGTATTGAGGGTGGTGATCACGATAGCATCAAACGCGGGATCGTCTTTCTGTAAAGCAAGGCGGGATGGCTTCGGGATGGCAGTTGAGGCTACTGGGGTGGGTCTTCCCGCGCTGCCAGTTACTTGCATGGAGGTGGACGATGAAACAGAGCGGTGACCTTGATCCTGGGGTAGTGGGGCGTTCTTCGTAACGTCATCCAAAGAATTGAAGTGTCGCCGCTTCCCAAGCGAGACAGACGGGTTCAAAAGCTCAAGCTTGAAGAAGAAGCGGCGAATGGGAGTGAAGGGTTTCGACTTCGGGACACCAGCGACTTTCCCTAGTTTAGGCGCCATTCTGGCGGATCGTGGATGCTAATGAGGAGAGGTCCACTCGACTGGACATGATATAGACGAAGATTGTGGCTGACAGATACTTACAAACCTGCCTGAGCCACAAAATCGTGTCAGCCACCAAAAATTTGAGATTTAGTGGTAATGTTGTCTGGTAGGTAACTTGGGTTATGCATTTGATGAGAATCGATGATCACC
>JASFDG010000167.1:20150-39677 GCA_036937095.1 Phaeolepiota aurea
CCAAAAATTTGAGATTTAGTGGTAATGTTGTCTGGTAGGTAACTTGGGTTATGCATTTGATGAGAATCGATGATCACCACCCACTAGCATCGTCCAGTAGCCGATCCTCATCTACGTTGGTATTTGCCGCCATCTAGCATCGCCATTTTCTCCACCTCTACTCTCTTTCGCTTATGCATCTCATTTGCGCGCTCATTTATGTCCCCGACTTCTTGGGTATCAGGAAATCCAATATTCCAGTAACTAGGCGGTGTGCTTGCACGCGCCCATGTATGACGATGGCGTGATATCGCTTTCCGATGCGAATCTATATCCTGGGGAGTTGGCCTGGGAGGCATCGGATCGCCGTTCTGAATGCCAGAATGCTTTGTACACGGCTGCACAGGGGTTGCGGAGGGGGATCGCCACAGAGGCTGTCGTAATCGGTCCGGTAGTGGGCCTATTGCTTCATAATACTGTGGCGTGGTTGTCAGAATTCGCTCCATCCAGATGGTACTTTCAACCTACGTCACGACAACATTCACAGTCCCCGGCGTCCATCTGTCGCCTTTCTTGTCTCCCCCTCACAACTTCATCATATTGATGACTCACACCCCCATTATGTGTAGGGTTTATAGCAAATTGAGCATTAATTGTCATGTCCGTGGGTCTATTTTCGGTTAAAGAGGGACCATTGGTTATCGTTAATATGCGCTGACCTTTCTCTTGCGTATCTCCCTCTTCCCTTATACGCTGAATAATCCCCCATGGCCCTCTCTGATGGCACTATGCTTTTGGGAGTAGCCGTGGGTTCCGTAGCCTTTGTTTTTCCCTTCCCTTTGTAAGCCTGACGTGGAGTATGCTCGGTAATATCGTCTATCCGCTTAACTCGTTTGGCGGGTGGCCCACCATCACAGGGTTCACCCCGAGCCTTTGGTCCTTCTCGCACCGGTGTAGGACAGACGGGGAATTTATGGTGTACTGGCATTGGCGGTTTGGGTTTCAATACACTTGGAAGGGGCAAGAATGGTGCTATTGAATAAATAGGTCATAGACGGTTCGGCGTTAGTAAACCAGGCACACGTACGCTGAGAGTCATCCTCTGTATCGGAAGAGTTGGGGGGTTTCGGTAGAGCGGGCACCTTGAACAATACTATCCTTCGGTTAATTCAAATTCCGCATTGAGCATGTCGCCTCACCTTGAGAATCTTCTTCCGTATCAGACGATCCCGAAAGGCTCTTCACCTTGGTGGCGGTGGGTCTTTAAACGGAGCAAGGATAAGTACTAGAAACGATACGATGATTACTAAGCTCACCGAGGACTGTTGGAAATTTGCTGGAAGGACAGGGGGACCCGCGTGGGCTTTGATGGCGCCGGGTCGAAGAGCCGGATTGGTGAATTCGAAAACTTGGTAGTTGTGGGCGAAGGGGCTTTGGGGTGAACCCTTGAATTCTTGGTCGAGACAGCGGTTGGGGATGGTTGGTTCTCTTTATCATCCTGCATTTCGACCCTTCCCAGTGGGGGAGGTTGATCCCAGCTGGCCTTCCTAGTTCGAGGAAGGGAAGTGGGCTCGCCTTTCCAATCAGGGCCAAGTTCCAACATTTGACATCTCTTCTTTCTCAAGTTCGCTTTTTGAAGACTATCCCGCTCTTCCAACGGTAGGCTTTTATCTCCGTCTGGAGCCTCATTTTCGGTAAAGATCCACTTCTTGAACGCCCTCCACTTCTTGTAGTCTTCTGTATAACGCTCTGCTGCACGAACTTTCACGTCTAAAAGCGCGTCAAATCGAGATTGAAGTTGCTCATTCTCTTGCTTGAGGTGGTTATGCTTCTTACTGTGAAAAATAAGCATGGGAGGAAATAAATGGCTATTGACTCACGTCAGTTGTTCCACTTGGAGTTGCGACTGCTGCTTCTCCTCCTCAACCAGCGCTAAACGGTTCTCCAACGTTTGAGTGATGCTGATGGTTGCCAAAATCCTGGATTCCAATTTGTGGACGCGGTCGAAACAGTCTTTGTATGAAATGTCATAGTCCGCAGTGTCAATGCACATTTGGGCATCGTGAATATCCTGGAACCCAAGAGAGGTAGCCAGCCGATTGCCTCTATGCTGGGCGTCGTACAGGTTCTTTATTGCCTCCGTGTTCGCCCAGTTCAACCTTTCGATCTTTCGTTCCAAGAACGTGAGTTCCTTTTGATGCTTCTCCTCAAGCATCTTGTCGCGCTCGCGAAGGTGGGCGCTGGAGTATGTAGCACCATTGGGCTTGGATGACATCCAGGATTGGGCGCCTGGATTGACTCTGGACGCGTCGCGCAGAGGTTATACCGTTACAAGGTATCGGACCAAAGTCTAACGCAAACGCGAGTCCGTCAGCTCCTAGCAGATGTGATTTTATGTAACTAGGTATCAATGAGTATGAGCATATAACTTAGTATAAAAATACTCACGTCTATCAGTTCTTAGATGAAGGGGTTAGGTGTAACGTGTATGAGCGGAAGTGCCTGCCAAATACAGTACACAACCTTCCGGGGTTCTGATTGATGACCCTCACACAACTTGCACAAAACGGAACTGGCCATTACAGCATCTGTATCCGTGAACATCAGATTCCTAACAACCCTGGAATTATATGGTGGTGTACAGGCAGAACAACCAGTTCAGCGTGTGACTGGGACTTTCAACATGACAAGCCAACCCCAGCTTGACCCCATTCTCCCAGCAATGTCCGGTGTTGCCTCCCAAAACACAGAATCCGCCATATTGATGTATTCTGCGATTCGGCTCAGGAACTATTGGACCTGTTTGTTATTTTAACTTTTGCCATGCATTGCTATGCCATTCTGACGTTAACCCTTCCAGTGGCATCACTTGTATTCCTTATATGCGAATACATTGGCACCCTCTGGAGCCATGAGCTGCAGTGGATTTGGAAGTACGTTTCGCAGTGGTCTTGAATCCCAAATATCTCCCAGCTTACATCTCGGTGAACCTTTCAGACCCCCAGTCACAAATATTAAACGCGTATATCTATTTTGTCGTTACTTCGGTCTTATCGCACAATGGTATGTGTCTGTGTGAGCCCAGACACCGTTCAAGAGGGCGATAAACTTATGTTCAGTGTCAACTTTGGCCTCAATTTGGGGCTTGTGGGAAATGTTTCAAATCCTCACTCTCGGTGTATGATGTGGTATGCAGGACAGATGACTGCATGTTGGACACTCTTTATATTATTAAATGGAGTCATAATGTTGAGAGGTGTGTCGGTTCTCTGGTATTATCGGTTTTTGAGCTGATGTATGGGGAAATTGGATCAGTGTATGCTCTTTATGGACAATCCCGCCTGGTTGCCATCCTCCTCTGTGCGATGTTTGCTTTTGAGAATATAATGACCTTGGTCTGCGCTGTGCGTACCCTGCGACAAGCGAAATACAATCTGGCCTGCGAAGCTATATTAGTGCCACTCGATCCCATTTTCTTTAGGTTTGTGAAGGTTTCGCCAGATTGTTTTGATTGGTCTCAATTTTTCTATCAGCGTCAACGTCATACTCATGCAATGTATCATTGCATATATGGTAGCACTCAAACACCGAATTCTCAACGTACCTATCGTTCATCTCGTTTTTCGCGATGAGGCATGGATCTTCCTCCTTCTGTGCTGTAAGCCCCTCTGTATGTCTCGCTTGATGAATCTGAAACACCAGTCAGCCATATTCACTGTCAATATGCCGGTTGTATACATCACAAGTCTAGTTAGGACACAAGCTCTATTTGCGCAAGTGCCGTGATTTGCTGCGCTGAGAGTTATTCTGAACTGTAATGTACAGATGGCCTATGTCCTTCCTTTCCATTGCCGTACGTTATCCCTAAACCTTCCCTCTTCATAGCTAATCTTTAATACGATAGGCATGTCGGTTAATCATGAATATGCAGCGCTTCTGGAGAGATGCGCCTCGACCCCACTCTGAAACAATGCTATCAGATATGCGATTCACGACAGTTATTCCTGACCAGACGGGGCCTTCTTCAGTCGATACACGGTCTAGGATGCTTGAGACGAACGGATGATCACGTTTTACTGGGAGATGTTCTCATTCCTATTCTTATCCCTGACATGACGTTAGTTGTTTGCCGTACAAGCTATATGCATCTGCTTCCGAGCTCGGATTACTAACCACGGAAGTGCCGATACAGCCGATACAAAACGAAGACCTCACACTAATACTATGCATGTCATGCCCGGAAACTGTACCGTGGGGTATGAAGCATATGAAGGGCCACACCTTCGACTTATTTTGTGTCAGAACACAGGCCTCCTGCACCTGCTACAACCACCATGGCCCAGGTCCCGCAAACTTCACACGACTCCAGAGTTACGCCTACGGGACATTCATCAGCATCCGCAACGACCACACAGTCAGGCGAACAGAACAATGTTCCTGACAAACCAGTTCATGAGGCGGAACCAAACGTGCTTTGGGTCAACTGGGATGGGCCCAATGACCCACTCAATCCTAAAAAGTGAGAATTGCCGTGGCACACTTCCAAATCAATTGAACGACTTGCCAACGTAGCTGGCCGTATAAGCGCAAATGGGCAGCCACCATCGTCGTGTCGTCTTTCACCTTCATCAGCCCTGTGTCTTCTTCAATGGTTGCTCCGGCAACTGAGCAGATTGCCCAAGAATTTGGAATTACAAGTTCCGCTTTAGTAGCAATGACGACATCTGTGTTCGTTTTGGGCTATGGTAAGTCGACCCGAAGGGTTACGCCCCAATTCGATGTTTAACATGGTTCACTAGCCGTCGGACCTCTCGTAGGTTGACAGCCGCAGTATCACCTCCCTTTGCTAATCCAGGCCTCAGTTGCTAGGACCCTTGAGTGAAATTTATGGGAGATCAAGGGTGCTGCAACTTTCCAACCTCTTTTACCTCGGTGAGCCAAGGAGTGATTCTAATTTCGCTAGACACGTACTCAGACACCATCCAAGCATGGAATCTTGCATGTGGTTTCGCAAAAAATTCTTCTCAACTCATAGCATTCCGGCTTCTCGCGGGGTTGGGTGGCAGTGCGCCCCTTTCCGTGGGTGCGATCATACAGATCCTCGTGACAAGATACTTACCAGTATTACCAGGTCGGTGGGGGCGTTATTGGAGATACATGGCATCCAGAAGAAAGGGGCAAGGCGATAGCAATATATTCCTTAGCGCCGTTACTGGGCCCTGTGATTGGGCCTGTATGTGGTGGATGGTATTCTTACTATCCCTTACATATTATACTCTATTTCTGACCCGTTCCTAGGATTGCCGAAAAATCCACATGGCGCTGGGTCGTATGTAATACTCGGCTATGCGAAGTGTCCCCATTCATACAAGTTTTCAGTTTTGGTCAACGAGCATCATCGACGCTCTTGTTCAGCTTTCTGGATTGCTGTTCTTGCAAGAAAGTATGCATGGAAAGGGTTTACGCTTCTTTGCTACCTATTAATCACGATGTGGCAGCTTATGCCCCATATCTCCTTGAGAAAAAAGCCATCAGAATCAAGAAGGAAATGGATTTCGAAAAGGGGCAATATCAAGAAGTCCGGACAGTGTACGACTCATCAGATAATAGACAGTGGGTTCCATGCCAACGTATTGCCCACCACATGCTCAGCACTCTACTTTGAACAGCTGGAAGCAGATCTTTGCGGAAGCTTTGACACGGCCATTCATGCTTTTTGCCCAGGAGCCAATTGTCCAGTTGTTTGGCGTGTATATGGCACTCATATATGGCATCTTCTATCGTAAGTTTCAAAAGTTTTCCAACTGGTATAGTTGGATTCTGACCTGCGGGCTAAGTCTTCCTCACAACGATTCCGGTTATTTTCTCTCGAATATACCAAGAACACATAGGCATCGCAGGGCTGAACTATATCGCGCTGGGACTAGGGCTTACAGTTGCATCCCAAATCAATGCACGGTTCATGGACCGTATTTATATCCACTACAAAAACAAGAACAATGGAATTGGAGAACCGGAATTCCGCCTTCGTGAGTAGTTTTTGTCCATACAGCACATGTTCGATTTTATTGTACTGCTAATTTTAGCCTCGATGTTCCCGGGAACAATTCTCCTCCCCCTTGGCCTCCTTTTATCGGGCTGGTCAGCACAGAATCATCTCCATTGGGTGGCCACTGATGTTGTAAGTCAAAGTGCTTGTTCCCGCGCATAGCTTACATCTCCGTCTTCTAGGGAATTGCTCTTGTTGGGGCAGGGATGATACTCAACTTCCAATCGATGCAAACCTACATCATTGATGCATTTACGCTCCATTCGGCTTCCGGTAGGGTTCTGATAAGTGTTCGGGTGTGTAAGCCTGCTCACACGTCTCTCAGGGCTGGCAGCGGTCTCGTTTTTAAGGTCTTTCGCTGGTTTCGGTTTTCCCTTGTTTGCCCCTGCTATGTACAATGTGCTTGGATATGGGAAAGGAAACACGATCCTTGCGGCTTTCTCTATCGCTATTGGATGCCCGGCGTAAGTAATTCTACCAAGGTTATATGAGCGTCGCTGTGCTCATTCCGCTCAGACCTTGGGTTTTCTGGAAGTACGGGCACCGAATCAGAGCGAGCAGCCGATATGCTCGCAAGTCTCAAGCACAAACCCATTAGGATAAATCACATTGTCGCATTGCAAAGACCTCATGAGCCCCTTTGGATGATTTATATATAACGTATGTTTCCCTTTGACTATGAACCTTAGAACCACACATCATTTGTGTACCATCTATAGCATTCAATAGAGTAAACTTTAAGGCACTGATTTTGAAATCCCCAAAATAACAACCTCCATGCCCTCATTTTCTTACATAGACTGAGTCCTATTGAATCCTAGCGGGGGTTAAGATTAAATGAGGGGCGGAATTTATTTATAATTTCCTAGGGAACTCGGGCCCTCCCGTTAGCAGTTGCTTTTCTTTATTCACGAGCTGGGGGTGGTCTGGGACCCGGAGATTTGAGGCCGTGCCCAGGCTGGGTGGGAATGGGACGGCTCGATCAACTTGAGCATGAGAAGATTTACGATGAGAATGGGGCGAACTGTGCATTGCGGCACACCCGCCGCGCCTTCAGTTGGCGGCATTACGTAAACACGGTATGTCACGGTCGTCACGGGCCATATTGAAACTCAGTGCCAGCAGAAATTTCAAAATCCGACGATGAGCACGAATCGGTTCCTTTGCGTTGAACATCGATGCGGCTTTTTCCCGAAATCGTTAGAAATATTCTGCACTACATCTGTGTAAAACACCCAAGGCAGAAGTGGCGCACCTGACAAGGAAAACCAAGAATACCGACTCAGTGATACCGAATCTCTGGTTAACGATATCCTTATCTCTCAAATTCCCGAGGTCAATCTGGTTCGGGTTGAACAGTGAAGAAAGGGGATGATCAATTCTACTTTCCAGATCATGCTTGATAAGTTCTCACCGAATCATACATATGGCAGATACAAACCCTGAAATAAAATTGCTCTCAAGACTGTATGTGCAATAATGTTCGCCAAGTTGAAGTTGCTCCAAGTCATTGAAGAAAAGGTGACGACGGTAACGCCGCATGACGAGCCTCAATGTTATGAGGAGTCGTCATGACTCCATCTACAATCCATTGGGACCGGCGCGCTTGTGATAGCTTATACAATGTCATCACTTTCAGGACCTTGAAGGCTGTGAAGTTCTTGGTTATCAGAACATCACCATATGCGTGTGCATCATGTCGCTCGGCATATGCACATACGATGATGTTCATAGGTGGCGACTCTACAAGGCTTTGAAATGTATTGGGGAACCGGCAAATTTTATCTCTCCACGCAGGATGTTGAACGAGTTACGGTTAACGATTCTGGCAGGACATCAAACGTGTCAAGGCACATAGAGCCTCTTCCCTCGCCATCACGACTTCGGTGCTATATTTGAGGACCATGATTTACCGCTGCTCTGGAGCTTATTTCCCAAGGCCCCTACAACAAACCGCTTTGTTCGGCTCCGCCGTCGTTGTCAATCTATACAGGCTATTACGGAACCACCGAAACTGGCACACTGTCAAGCCTGCTGTTGATATCTAACAACAAAGACAAGGGCTCCGAGAGGTATAAGTACCTCTGGGGAATACCACCCAAGCATTCGTCACACTGCTCGCAATGTCTATCAAAACTGCTATCTTTCTGTTCTCCTTCATCGTCGCGGCAGTTGCTAGTCCTGCACAAACCACAAAAAAGCCTGCTTGTAGTCAAGGACGGACTGCTAAACATCCTGAGGTAAGAGATGCAAGCTTCTCAACTTGCAAAAGTCACGATCATGGGTGACTCCAGTGCTGTGTCTGGTTTGATGTCCTCGATGACATTCAAGAAAACCTGTGAGTCCTGACTGATTTAGATATGCATCCTCAAGGACTATAACTTGAACCCAGATTCGATGGCGCAGAATGCGGTAATTACTATCTCTAATCTTTAATGTTGCGCGCTCATCAATATACCGTAATGGTAGGCGAGGAGGTTCACGAGGTAACTGTTCGCTCACTTCGTTTCCTTGCCCTTGGCACTCACTGCAAATGTTGATACAGTCATTGAGAGTATGTCAAGGAATAATCCTCCGAGTTTATTTTTTAGTTGCCTCTAGTTAACCTTCCATGATGCCATCGGCTTCTCGCCCAAATTATTCAAAGAAGGAAAATTTGGGTGCGGAAATTTTTGTTTGTTATTATCAGTCGATTGATAAATACCGTGCAGTGGTGGGGGTGCTGGTAAGTGTAGCTAGACTTACGAAAAGTGCAAGGCGATTCATCCATACTCTAGATGGATCAATCATGCACCATGCGGATATCGAGAAACTATTCCGTGAGCCTTATGACCCGATTGCACCGGAGAAATAATCATGGTTTTTTTAGACGCGAACAATGGCGTCGACGATATTGTCGAGAAACAACGTCCGGTTGCGATCGCCCACAAAGTATCCTTTGGAGATTTGTAGGCACAATCCTCTCTGTGTGCGGGTCTTGTCTTAAATTATCGCAGCATTCAATTTGCTGGCGCAGTTGGGGTATCGAACTGTGCTGGCGCCCCCCGACTTGGATTTATGGCCGGACGCCCTAACGCCTCTCAGCCGTCCCCGGGCCTCCTGGTTCCGGAGCCAAGTGACTCAGTGACAAACATTCTGAGCAGAATGGGCGACGCGGGTTTTAGCCCAAATGAAGTAGTTGACCTTTTAATCTCCCACACAGTCGCTGGCACAGGATCATGTTGATCCTACCATCCATGTAAGTTGGGCCAGTAAATATATTACAAGGTACGATTCTCACCGACCTGCTGTAGGGTTCGCCCTTCGATTCGACACCATCCACCTTTGACTCTGATTTTCTCATTGAGGTAATGCGTGCAGTCTGTGAATCAGCCCTGTATTTGATATTTATTCTATTTAAACAGACCCTCCTGAAGGGCGACATCATACCTGGTAATGGGATCAGTGTTGGTCAGGCCAAATCACCCCTGCAAGGGGAGTTCCGCCTGCAGTCTGACGCAGCGCTGGCTCGTGACCCAAGGTGACTGACATACAATCAGCAGAAATTTATCACGGGTACTTACCGTGATGATTAACCAGAACTGCTTGTGAATGGCAGTCGATGGTGGGTGGGTACAAACGCGATTTGCATAGGTCCCTTTTTTCCACAAAAATTGACTTCTCGCGGTGCAGCTGACCATACGCGCCTCCAAAACCAGTTCCGCAAAGTGATGTCCAAAATGGCTACACTTGGTCAAAACAGGAAGGCCCTTGTTGATTGCTCCGACGTGGTTCCCGTCCCGAAGGCGCTATTGACCAAGAAGCCCACTCTTCCGGCTGGGAAATCTATGGCGGACATTGAGGCATCTGTAAGTTGTGCCTGCATGATATTGAAGAAAGTCGTCTCTGACACATGGTTCTAGTGTAAATCATCGCCATTCCCTGTTTTATCGGCCGAACCTGGCCCGGCCACTACAGTTGCGGCGGTGTAAGTGCTACTATATATGACGCTTGAATTTTTTTCTGATGGCGAACAGACCACCCTCGTAAAGGCTGAAAATGATTATTTAATCTATAAGATAGACACCTCATACATTGCGACCTTCGTTAAATTGCCCGAATTTGATCCTCTGTAGATACTTATATGACGAAGACTTCGGATCACAGACCAACCGGACCCTGAGTGAATCGCACATTGAACCTGTGGAAAGATAGGTTATTACACTTGTATATTTCCACGGTTGTTTCCCTCACCGAGTAGGATCATATTTCGCATAGGTCTTGCGAAGGAAATCAAAGCCACCATACGTTGCGAAGGCATTTTGTTTGGCATCACATTCGTTGACATAGAGGGGAAGGCCGTGGGATATGGGCATCCTAAAGGAATTCTGAATATTGCGGTGATCGGTGCCAACAGGTTTACTCACCGGTCAATCAATAATTGGCGTTGGGTTTCGACCTCTGCATCAGTTTCTGGGGTGCTGGGCAGATATGAAGTCGTAAATCCGACCGCAGAATAGGAACCCCTGGGTGGACTTATCGCGTTCCCACCCCTACGTATGCCAGCAAGAATTTGGGAGTCAAGCACGGGAGTGAACTCTATCGTGGTCGAGTTGATTTTGTTTTTTACCGAGGTTGCAAATGTCCGGAAGTTTTTCAGCGCATTTGTGTACTGTCCAACGTCACCGTTGAATGCTGATCCACCAAAGGTTGTTCCGAGATTTAAAACTTGTTGTCCCAGGATCCCCGCCACTTCAACATAGCTCAAAGGGCCTATTTGACTCGAAGCGGCAGGGATGGCGAGAAACTCGCCAAAGATGTCCTGCGGGAGGCTTGTACCACGGTAAAACAGAGTTACTATCCCCTCTCCGCCCATGTCGCCTGAGGACGTGAATACATAATTTATGACCACAAGTAGGGCTATCATTGGTCTCGGTAATTGCGCTTCTCAGATCACCGAATGAAGCCTCACCAGTTTTAGGATCCTTGACATTCTTTGTATAATGCGCAGTTGCATTAACTATCGCGTCCACAGAAGAGATGGGGAACTGTTTGCATAGCATCAGTAGAATTATGGAGGTAGTATAGGAATGAAACAACGAACGATTATGATTCCACCAAACCAGTTCTTGTCAGCACTTGTCCCCGTATGGACTGGTGTTACTTCATAACGGGTGACAATGCCAAAGCGATTGGCGCCACCCTTCAGTGCCCGGAGCAAGTCTGAATATTGATTGGTGGTTGTTGCTGTCACGAGTGTCCCGTTCACGAGGACAACATCGGCTTCAACCAAAGCGTCGACCGAGAAGCCGTGCTCTGCAGCCAAATAGCTCAGTCCCCCACCCAACAAGAGGCCCGTGCCTACGTCTCTAATACAGCAACGCGAATGTTGAATCAGTGTCGGTATGGATGCTATGTGGTACTTACCCCACACGTCCACCCATCGGAGCGACTCCAAATGGTTCAAGAGCCGCAACTGCGTCTTGCCAACGTACGCCGGGTTGAAGCGTAGCAGTGTCTTTCTGTCCGTTATAACTCACATTTGCCATGTGAACGAAATCGACAAGTATACCATCTTGAACTCTGCAGGTTGTTAGATAACAGTCTCACATACCGAACTGATAGACATACGTATTCCATCCAGTCATCGTACTATGACCGGCAGCGCGAACGGCATATCGTATTTTGTTTTGGAATATGGCCTTCATCGCAATCTGGACATGATTTGCGATGCGGGGGAAAATGATGCATGTAGGGCGTTGTACGGTGTTGAAAGTGCTCCATGAACTAGTTGCGGCAAGCAAGTACTCTTCGCCTGAAGACTGCACAATACTGCTACCAAGCTCAGCTCGTAGATGGGCACACGCGTCGATGGGGCCTTTTGAGGCAGATCGGACGCCCAATGCAAGAGCCAAGAGAAGGACTAGGACAAGATGAAGCATACCTCAGTAAGTGCAGGTGAATGTAACTCGCCATGAGGGAAGCGTTGAATTATAAAGTGGCCGCTGGGTGGAGATGTGTGTCATGCTGCACTCCCATGGTACTCTAAATTTACTGAATGCCCAGCAGGGATAAGCCCTGCATTTGGCATTGAGGCGGTGTTAAGCAATCCATCTGTTGATGAAACATCTATGTTCTCGAGGTGGTTGATCAGATCAATAGAAATGGTAGCAAGGTGACATGAGAGACTTGCAGTCTATCAAAAGAAGACGTGCCGACCATGCTCTACATCGACGAGAACGGATCAATAATAGCGTTGCGTCCCTGGTTTCCAAGCGTATATGGACTACCCCGAATTCGAGCCTATGGTCAAAATCGCAGGATGGGGGATTTGTTCTCTAAATGTTGGAACATCACCTATGAAGGCAGCCTGTTACTCCTTGGGTGGTATTACTAGTACATTTTTAGGACCAAAGAAGGTCGAGGTGAGGCGTCAGCGCATCAGCGCTACCGTCTCACTCCGGTTGCTCAATAGTGCCTCTAAAAGTATACACTTGAATTGAGTTCCGAGATAATCACGCAAACGATGACATACCCGGATTAGTCAAGAAACGAGTCCGGCGAACGATGCGCTTATGCCAACTTTCCAAACGTATTGATTCCCAGCTAGGGGTGCACAATGTCTCAGCCGTTCGTTTGTTCCGGTCGCCGCGCGTTGCTGGTATGCCCCGAAATCAATGGGAATCGATTTGGAACGTGGTTCAAACTTTGCGTAAAGATGGCGTGACTTTAATTCCCTCTGCTGGGATGTTCCAACTTTCTTGATGGTCAGACTTTTGAGGCGTATAAATCTTTTGATGCTTGCGATCTGAACCGGTCCTAAATGTCTGGAGACTTCTTGTAATAATCTGCTAGACTCGGGTCAAGAGAGGTCCTGTGTGGCCCATGTGGATCATGATGAAGTTCTGCCGGGCTTGAATACTGTGAGGAACGACTGTGGACTGAGTATTTGCTTTGTTTGGCTTTGTCTTACAAGGCCTTCGAGGCAAAATGTTGTCCGACACTTTTTAAATTTGCACCGTGTGGTTTCTTCAATTATCATTAACAGCAGGCACAGCTGCTCTGGAATCCCCCTCAACACGCTTGCTGCAGCTGTTTTGGAAATTGAGCTCTTGCACAAGGGTGCGAGTGCGCACGTTGCGTTGTGGATTTGCATTGTCGCAACCTCCAATCGGCGGTTGCCCGGCGCTCAGTGCTATATCACCTGTTCAGGGTCATTCTAGGAAGAAGGCTTCTTACCACTCACTCACCGACTTTCCTGCGAGTCAAGCACCGCGTTGGTTACCAGTTAGCAGTTGCAACCAATGAATAACCGGCTTATGTAAGCCGGCTATCCGTTTGGGGCGTCCGGGTTTGCAATCGCTCTCTTGTTATTTGCGTCCACCACTGCAGCCTTAGGCTTCAAACCCTGTGATTGGAACCATGTCCGACCAGAAGCCAAAGGTTGTAATCTCAACAACAGCAGAGGATGATCTAGACGATCTTGATGGTCAGAAACCCTTTGTTCTATCGTGAACATTGTCGAAAAACTCTGTTATTTTTCTAGATGTTCTGGACCAATTTGATTCTTCAAAACCGCAGGCTCTGTCGCCGATAGCTTCTCCATCAGCACCACCCCCGACTGCAACGACGACAACAACCTTCAATCGCCCGCGAACAAATACCCGCGTCGATGCACCCCCGCAATCTATCCCTGGGTCTGGCGTGGCTCTGGATCCCATGAATGAAGCAGACGAGGATGCACTATCGGCCGAATTTGCAAAAGAACTCGCCAAAGGAATGGAAAGTTTGATGCAAGAAATTACGGGCGGTGGACACACGACGGAGGGGCATCAGTCAGAAGAGGAGCGTGCACGCGCCTTCAAAGCCGCTTGGGAGTCTATGCTCGTTGAAGGGCTAAACGGCGAAGGTGGCGATGGTGACCTATCAGGTCTTGGGACTTTTCTGGGTAGTGAAGGAGTCGCCCCAGCAACGTCAAGCAAGGGGCCCAATGCCTTTCAAAATAAGATCAAACAGGCCATGGGAAAGCTGAAGGAAAGTGAATCAAGTCTGCAAGTAAGTAACACCCTGCTCCCATTGGATACCTTTCTCACCCGCTTACCAGGCAGATTCAAATACCAAATCTGCGTCAGGGCCGGAATCTCTAGAGGCATTATTATCCTCATTTGGAGACTTGGGGCTTGGGGAAGGCGATGAGGATAAAGAATTTGCTGGAATGCTGGAATCCATGTTGGGGCAACTAATGAACAAACAAGTACTATACGAGCCACTGAAAGAGCTCGCTGATAAAGTTTGTCCCCTCCAACCCCACAAACCTTCCAGAGGCTCAACGCCCCCCCTAGTTCCCCGGATACCTTGCAAGTCCTCCAACGCCACTGTCACCCGAGGATAGGACGCGATACGAGAAGCAGTTTAATTGCGTCAAACGTATCTTGATCGTTTTCGATCAGCCGGGCTATAGCGACAGTGACCTCACGCACAGTAAAACTGTCTTGGACTTGATGAGCGAGGTCACTTATATTTTGACCGATCAATCCATGAATTAATGCCCACCCATTACAGATGCAAACCTATGATTCCCCCCCAGCTGAGATTATGGGTTCCTTTCCAACTGGGCCCGATGGTTTGCCTGCACTAACTGACGAAGGCTGCGTTGTGGCATGAAGGATTATTTATTTATTACTGTCCCAAACAACTTGAGTTGGACGTTCTGAATATATGGCAATCTGTAAGATAGGTTCGCAATTGGGAGTGGCTACTCGTTGAGTAAAATGTTTCACAGCAAAACAGTTTCAAAGTGATGGTTCAGCCATAGTATATTGACAGGCTGGACATTTCCTAAACTATATTCGGTAGGGAGAGACCTGCGCACAATAACATAAGAACCAATGAAGCTTGATTGGGGATGAGGTGTACACTGGCGTGAGGTGGGCGCTGGATGCGAGGTGGGAACTTCGATTGAGCGGACTTTAAATTTTTCACCATACCAATTGGCATGTAAAGAGTCTTGTATTGTTCATTGTTTGAAGTTGTCCTATGATGGTAGGGGCTATCTGCTTAAGTACCTGACCTTGGCCTGAGGACTTTTAGTGTAGATCCGGCGAGTTGCAATATCTGTAGGTGCATACCATCTGGTTGCTCTACAGTGTAGCGTTAGCGCCGCGCACGGCGGGAATGATTTGGTGTTGGTGTTGGCTGTGAGCTGTTGAGTTTCTTACATCAGGTTTGCTGGTACTCTATTCTCTTTCTTCTTCTTCCTCCATGGGGGCGAGGTCCCCATATGTTTTCTTGAATCTTGTTTGTCCTATGTAGATCAGTAGCGCGCGAATAGACTTTTTTGAGTTAAATATTCTTGCAAGTTTCGAGCATTTCCTCCTAGTGCCATGTCCAGATCCGCCCTCTCATGCTTATACGCCTGGCATTCGTATAGGTAGTGTTGACGTTCTCTACTATTTTGACGCGTCCCATCTCTAGGCATCTCCCCTGTACTCTTGTTAGTTTGTCTTTGAATTTCTTGAAGCCGTTATATGGTAGCTTGTGGGCTGGGCTTGAGTCGCCTTTTTCTATGGTTTCGTTACCTACAACCCGGCTCTGTGCTGAAATCCACCTGAGGTCAAATTTTTTTGTTCCCTGTAACGTGAAGGCCTATGAATCCCATTTTGTCCGTGAGCGAGGTGTACTCCTCTGTGCTTTCCACGGATACTCCTTCGGTGTGCTATGAAAGTTGGGCAGACAGAAACAGGGAAAAGATAGTGCCAAGGGCACAAGACTGCATCTAAAATCTAACAATTCTGTCGAACAAGGTGGGGTTCATGGTATATGGGTGGTATATATCCTGTAAATGGCTAATATAGGTAGTAACTATTAAGGATTCAGTCAATCATGCTGTGAAAGGTTGTGACGCCCACTCACATACGTTTGCGGCTTGAACCCCTACAACTCTTTGTGAGGTCCAACTCCAGCATCCGCGGTCAGGCCTAGCCACTGCCACAGCAGTCGTTCATCACCCTCTTCGCCCCACAGATAATAAACGGCCCGTCGCTGCATCATCACGAGGTGATGAGGTAGGTATTTGAACAGTCCCGTGAGAACGAGGATGAACAGAACACTGAAGATGGTGACTAGAGGCCAGTATCGGAATTTCAGCGCCAGGTTTGACAAGCTTGCACCTGTTGCTTACGAAGAAGGATCTTCTCCCAAGGCTCGAGCATGGACAACACAAACGTCGACTCGAACCACATCCGCCTCCTCCAGAAGAACATGCCTATTTTTGATTTCGGTGGTCTTGTAGCATTGTGATCAGGCTTGGGCGGTGGTAAGTGGGTCGCAGTCGAGCAAGACGTCGCCATTCTCCTAAGGCAAGAAATCTGGGTTATAGGCTCTAACGACTGGTCGGGGTTTAAAGAACAATCAATGTGGGGGACGGCGGACTTTTAAATAATTTCGCTTGAGTTCCATCCACAACGTTCGACACTGCAGGAGGGCCTAAAGTTCTAGCTTCTCAGTGGTTGCTATTGTGCAAATGGGCGACCCGCGCCACATTACCAAAAAAAAACCCCTCGACCGGGCCAGGGCTGTAGCGGTGGTGCATCTAACGTTCAGGACGATGGGTATCGGATGTGCCGCAGTGGCCACATGACTGCTAGTATGTGAACCTACCACTCCCCACTGGGGATGCTGGCATGAATTGGGACGATGGTACGCGCAGCGTAGAGCTTACTGGATGGCAACATCGGTCGATCCATGGTGCGAGGTGCCGAAACGCCAACTGATGCGGTGAACTCTGACTAAATGACAATTGAATACAAAGATATGCACTCGTGGCTTTGATGTCTACAAGGTTATCGATTATCCCTTGCATAAAAGGCAATACCCGATTTGGGAGATTGATGCGGCTGGTGGCTGAAATCGCCTCGCGGGCGCCACGCGTTTTTGGTCAGGGGATTCATAATAGCGACCCGCGAAGGCTCTGGCCACCCTTTTCTTCCTTATCTTCTCCCACCACGACCTCCCAGCTGGTATCTTAACTCTTCTTCGCATTCCTGGGTATCGCCTTTGGCTTAAACTGGCCTTCTGTTGCCTGGAGAGCAGCTGTATTTCTGTCTTTATTTCAAGGCTCGACCAGCTCGCCAATGGCGGTGCCATACTACAACGAGTCCGCCGATGCCACCTTGTTCAGTAGCCTCGCTGCTCAGGACCTGAACATACAGGCTGACATAAGGACAGGATACTCTCGCACTCTCGTCTACCACGTCAATCTTTTCATCATCGCCACCATGGCTACACTTGCCCTGCTGCGGCTACCACGACTCATTGCGCTTTTTGGTACATCGTCCGATTGGTGCAATGGCCACTTCCTCTGGTACAAGGGTCTCCGCCGTCGGCCCAAAACACGAGTAGTTCAGGCACATCGGCGGCCCTCAGGCTCGCGACCCACAAAGGAGGCTGCATCGTCGGACAACTCACACACCCAGTCGTCCCATCATGCCCCCCAGTTTAAGCGTGTCAATGAGAAAGGGGGGCCAGTGGCCATCCTCTATCCACCCCACATCGCCTCGTGTACACGATATCTGCGGCCCCTTCTGGGGCCCCTCCGTGCCAGGATCACGCCTGACTTTTCTGTAGCGCAAGGCGTCATCCTTGCGTTCTATTTTTACATCCTGATCTACATGTCTTTCTACAAGTCAAACCCATTCACGGATCCCACGCGGACCAGCTGGGGCGCAGTGTCGCAGATCCCCTTTGTATTTTTATTTGCGTGCAAGAACAACGTTCTTGGTGCATTCATTGGATATGGGTATGAAAAGGTGAGAACCAATGACTTATCTTTAGATCTGGCGTGCTAATTTGGGTTAGTTAAACTTTCTGCATCGGTTTTTAGGACGGATAGTAGTTCTGGCCGCAAATATCCACAGCATCTATTATTGTACGTGCGGATCTTGCTTTTGTGTCTATGTATTTCCTCATGGCCGGTTCGCAGTTTTTGTATGGTCGAATGCAGGCACATTCCAATCCAATATCAAAGTCCCAGAGCGTACTTGGGGTTTGGTGGCCCTCGTTTGCCTAGACATCCTATTCTTCTTTTCGACGGCATTTTGGCGCCACAAAGCATACAATCTCTTCCTCTCGACACATGCTGTGGGCTTTGTTCTCCTCTTACCCTCCGTATACTTTCATTATCACCCTACAGTCCCTTACATCTTTGCGAGTCTCGGCCTGTTCACTCTGGACTATTTTCTGCGATTACTGAAAACCAGGATCAAGACTGCAATCCTGCGGCCGATACCCGAGCTAGAGCTCACCCGCGTCGAAGTCCATGGTCTCAACGCTGGGTGGCGGGCAGGGCAGCACATACGCTTGCGCGTTATCACTTTTAGTATGGGCTGGTGGAGCTGGTCGGAAGTCCACCCTTTCACTATCGCTAGCGTCAGTGGCAGCCAGGAAGGGCTGGTTCTGATGTGTAAAAAGGCGGGTGGGTGGACAAGAGCGCTTTACGATATCGCTAAATCGGGCGGATACCTGGACGGAAACGCTAGAGAAGTCAAGGTGATGGTCGAGGGTCCTTACGGTGAGTTTATTTCTAGTGGGGGTTTTAATGTCGGAAGGACCAACTCTATTCACAGGGGGGCCTGGATACACCATTTTTGCAAGTTTCTCGGCCGCAGTGTTTGTTGTAGGAGGGAGCGGGATCACGTTTGCACTCTCTTCGATTCAGGACATCATAGACAAGGATCTGAAGGGCCGGAGTCGCGTCAAAATTATCGAGCTGATATGGACAATCCCCGACCCTGGTGCGTAACCCGACATGTTCACACTGCCCAGTAACTGATACCCAGCTGTGGCAGGTTCCCTACAGCCTCTGCTGCACCACCTCACATCGCTCATAGAGCAGTCCGTGTTCACCCCAGTACGCATCTCTGTATTCTACACCCGGGCCCCCACGGGCAAGGCGACGCTCCCCGATGCGATGTACGGTCCCGGGCTCACGCTCGCGCCGGGGCGTCCACGTATCGCCAAGGTGCTGGAGGCGGCGATCTGCCGCGCGGTGAGTCTTGGCTCGGATGAGAAGGACGCCGTCGGCATCACGGGTCTTGTGGTGGGCGTGTGTGGCCCGGCGGGTATCGGTGAGGACGTGGTGAGGGCCGTGGGCACGGTGGAGGCGCTGCGGAGGGACCAGGTTGGGGGTATTGAGATCCATGAGGAGTATGTGGTTTTTTTTTTGCGTGTGTTGCTGTGTGATTCTTATTTTTTGAAACAGGACCTTTGGGTGGTAGGACCGGGGAGGGGCTGGGATACTTTGACATGTACAGATGATGTCCATGATTATGGCTATGGAATTCTAGAAGTAAACAATGTGTACATCTATATTTTATCCCTATGTCGGTAGAGTCCATTCCTTCACATTGCGCGTGCGTAGAGCCCGCCATTCAACTGAGGTGTGACCTCTTTTATTTTCAGTGCTGTTACATGGGTAGGTTTATCCCACGCTATTATACACCAGAAACAAGATCAAATAATAA
>JASFDG010000168.1:0-14488 GCA_036937095.1 Phaeolepiota aurea
ATATCTGGACACGATTCGGATCGTCCATTTCGAATCGTAGTGATAAATTTCGTTGGTCTATAACAACGATGGCTGGCTGGTGATGCAGGATCCATAAAATAGGGTTCCCATCTTCTATTATATTAACAGTATTCTAATTGTGGAACATCAGTGCGAATGGGCAGATAGCGGCGACAAGAGAAGGCAGGAGCAAAACAGGTGTGTCACGCACAAGGGCTGAGATTTTCACGGTGAAGTCCAGTGCACATCAAACAAGAGATGATGCATCTTCCCATGCACCATGGGAGTGATTTTCGTTAGATCTTGCGTTTTTTTTGCTGATGCGATCGTAAGGAATAGATTCCGGAAGTTGGGAATCAGCGAAGGACTGTCAATGAATCTCGGATATCATTGTACATCTGTTGGGGACTGACAGAAAGATGTCCTTGGAGAGAACAAAATTGGCATCTTCATCCAAATTGAGTATCTGGTAGCCCACTATCCAGGTAGAGCCTGCACGACAGTCTCTCTCAGAAGAGATGCCATGGGAGCTGCTGGGAGCATTCTGCACAGGAATATAGAAGCTAGTGTTCTGCGCAAAAAGTAAAATAAATATTGAGATCCGTAGATCTACCACTCCGGGAAAGCGTGTCATCCTTGTGCAGGGGCCATGCTAATCTTCTCTGTATCGTTCCAATTTTTTCGTATGTCACCCCAAAGGGGACAAATAACAATAGGATTAAATGCAGGGTCATGACAGGGTTTTGTATTTTGTTCAGCCCACGGGGTACAACCAAATAGCAACATACATCAACTTTGAACTAGACTGATTCTGCTGCAGAAGTCCAACTATTTGAGATACCAGAGTTTGAGGCATCATTGGCAGATAGTTGTACCTTTAGTGATCAGTTTGCGTTATGAGCCGATGCCAGCAACCTCTGCATTCTAGTAGCATCACAGCCAACACGTCCAGTGACTATATTTCTACATCTTGCAAGGTGGAATATCGTGTTTCCTGTTTTACGGCAGTCATAATGGGGGGAAAATTGAACAAAAGATACAAATACAAAGTTACCAGCCAAGAAAGCACAACCAACATATTAGAGTACATTCCATAATGTCTTCTCGTCGATTTCGAGAATAAACTTGTTCAACCCCTCTGCTTCTACTTCTCGGGCCTTTCAAGGACTGCATTTTTTTTTTCCATATTGGCCTCTTATCCGAGAGGTAACAACGAAGATTGAACTTCCCACTTCACATCTGTGACAAAATTGGTTGTGATTGTACGGTCGTGTACAGTGTCCATAAGTTGTTCAGGAACTCGGTTTATATCCCATGCCTATCACCGTAAACTGAAACGGGGGTGACGGTTATGATATGGCCAGAGCAAAAGAGTCGATGCCGGGGAGGTTCGCGATGATAGGCCGGCAGTAGCCAATCAGGATGAAGCCCCGCAAGGGTTTTTATGCTCAAGGAATTCTTCCTGATGTGTGCCAAACTCAGTGTGCCAAACTCAATGTGCCATCCTTGCGCAGGTACCTGTGGCCGGTCTTCTTCAAACACGAGGTTAGCAATGGAGCGTGGAGCGGCGCCAAAGATGAGGACACTAAATGTCTTGCGCAAAGTCTCAGCCAGTGCTTCCTTCCGTTGCCGTAAAATCTGGTCGAGGATGAAGCGAGAGATGACCCTGACTGGCTTCAACCAGGCCATTTTCATCCATTGGGTCCATCCCAACAAGATTATGGATATGTATGTCGCCCAATAGCAATGCTCTTGAGTTGAGTAGTCGGCCCATATCTGCATCACGAATTGCCTCTGATGTCAGAATCGACCTCTGGATCTGCAGTAGTGAGGAGTCTCCTTGCTGATCATACTGGCACGCATATATCCCTTCCCATTCCCAGGTCTTCATGATGAATCGTTTAGAATTGTGATATTTGGCCCATTCTTTATATCGGTCCAATCGGGGTGATGCTGCCACTAGCAGAGGAACCTCAGGAAGGTGGTAATTCGTCGAATGTCGCCTGCTTCTCGTTAACATCATAGAGGGCACAGAGGGGCGGATCGTAGTAATTGAAAGATGTCACCGTGTTGTCAGGAGCCCAATAACTTTGAAACACCGGACTCCTTAAATAAGTACCGTACGCTTGAGATCAGGACAAGGAAAGTGGGCTTGCCCTCCGCAAGCCGTTTCAGAAGGTAGGCCAAAAAGTATGTTTTGCCTGGCTTTGATTCGGTGAACGCGATGCGAAACCTGTGGAAGAACACAGGGACCTATTCCAGGCTGTCCTAGCAGCAAGACATGCCCAACTTCATTCTTGTGTATAAATGTCATAAGCTCTTCGTATTCCTGTCGGATGAGAAAGCATGTTGGAAAAGTGGAAAAGGGCCCTTCGTTGGGGCCAAACCGGGACCTTGGCTAGGTCCGTGAATCGAGCAGTCTGCGTGTCGCGATCTAGAACACCGACTTGCACACGATCATTTATATTTTCGAGATGTTTTGGCTTCTTCCATAGAAAGTCCATCAAACTTGCCAGTGATTGCACACGTTTATGAGGAAGCATAACCGAATCATCAAGGCGAAGAGCTAGTCATTGAAAGCAGTAAGTGAGTTTGTAAATCTGTTGAAAGTGTTTCAGTCAAACCCCCTCGTAACCCATACTCCTTATAACCCATAGCTTTTTGGGCCACCAAACCATCATTTTGCACCAAAAGTTGACTATCATGACCCATACCTCCATATCTTCAGGATCTCCTGCGGGGTATGAGTTAAGTGGGGCTTGACTGCAGTGGGATTTAGTAAATGTGGGAGGAGTGGGACTTACCGGGCAGTTTGATGATAACGACATGATGCAGATGGCCCCGATAGCCCGACACCTCATCAAACAAGGACGACAAAGGAGCTATAGCATCCAACGCACTCTGGTCTGTACTCTGAACTTCCCCCAAGGCCTGTCGAGATCAACCAGAGGTAGACCCAACCTGCCAGCGTTTCAAGCGGGTGGCATTGAACTTTCCATCCAGGGGCAGTGACAATGACTGCGTTGAGGTGGCTGACATGGTCCTCCTTTGGGAGACTCATGGTAAACATGCCGCCGGGATCCCTGCCAAGGACCAAGCAGTTGAGCGAGATGGTAGACATCGTCAAATGAAGATATTTCGACTGTGACTGATAACGCGGCTTGTTGAGGATGAATCCAGCATTTATATACCGCCGCAAGCGCTATGACGCGGTCCCGAATAGTACTAATACAATACATGGGCTGCAGCCTACTTTGTGTGTAATGGCTTTGGAATGCTATGGGTTTTCATTCGGAGTGTTTTGTTGGTGTGCTCTGGCGTAGCCTTTCCGAGTCATTATCGTGAAAGGAGCCCATATTCTCTCGGGTACTGTATATGTTTGGCTGAAAGCGCGTCTTTCCAATTTTTTCGTATGTCACCCCGGCGTTGACTTGGAAATGGTCTGCTCCAAGTCTTGTGCTGCTTCGAACAATGGTCCCCCATACACGTTTACCTGGTGGTAGTTTCGCATATACAACGCACAGTCGAATAATCCAATTCGCGATAAATATACACACCACACCATTAAATAAGGTAGAATGCAATATATGAACGACGGTCATTGGGAGTTGGCAAGGGAAAGTTAAAGAAAGAAAGTTATGACAATAAGTCAAAGCTCATGGCGACGATCGCGTAAAGCGACGGAGGAAATCAAATTTAGACGATAGCGGCGTCCGCCAGCCCGACGATGCCGACGTCTGCGTCTCCGGCGTCATGAATGTGGAGGAATGTAGATCATGCGTGGAGAAAACAGTCAGCGGGTGCTTGTGGTATTGCGTTTCGTAGTGGCCTTTGGGGCGTGCGAGGGCGTCCGTTGGTGGGGGCGGGGGGTCGCCGCGCTCCTCGTCTGGCGGAGGGGGCCGGCGTATCCAGGCGTATGTCGCCATGAATGAGACTGGGAAATTGCATGCGATGAGGGATATGATCGCCTGATGGAAGGGGGGGAGGCATCGGCGGCGTCAGTGTTGAGGGTCATGCACTAGAGTAGGCGGCGCACCATGATGTGGCCGAGGCCCTCTTGGATGAGCTGGGCGTTTGGGCCCATGTCGATCCCGCTGTACATGAAGATGCACAGCACTGACGCAGCGAGAAGTGCCATCCAGCTCGCGGAGAACGCTGCGATGTAGACACAGCGCATCGAGACCGAGTGGACGCCCGACCATATCAGGTAGGCGGGGAGGGCGAGGAGGAGGATGTCGGATACAAAATCCGCTGGGGGGAGGTAGGTAGGCTCTCAGTGTAGGTGGTGTTCGAGATGGCACGTACCCATCAAGGCAACGAATATTCCGACTGGCTTTCCCTGTGGCCCAGGGGTGCATATCGTCGCATACTGCACATGCCACCCAACGCGCCTGCATGCCAGGGTGCCGGCCAGCGTACCGAAGAAGAAGAAGAGCAGGTTCAGGACCGCGAGCGCGATCCCGCCGTACCTACATAGTCGCCTGTCTTTTTGGATCCGCGAGATTCCCAGCGCCAGGCTCACACGCGAACTCCTGATAGTAGTAGCAGGGGGGACAGAGTCATTTATAAGCGCCAGGCAGAAGCGGATCAGGAAATGCAGGCGCTCACCAGACCACGACGAGCATGGGAAACCGCGCCATCCAGAATGTCTCCAGCACAGGGATCCGACCTGAAGAAGGACAGATGTTCATTTGCGGAGGAGGCAAAATCACAACATCAAAATGGCATACGGGATGCGTTTCTTCGATAGTCGTATCGAACCCACAGCATAATAAAGGCGAAGACGTCTGCGATGAGCGGCACGAAGGCCACAAAGTCGTCCCACCATATCAGGCGCGTGCGGTATCGCCGGAAGAGCCTGTACATAGTCAGGCTTATCGCCAAAGAGTGTAAAACGCTTAACACGCCTGTCATTTTCAGTTTAGCACCTTAAACATCAGGTGGGCGAGAGGTAATGCTTACTGGCCCACACTTCATGGGACTGGGGTGGGAGCGCCATGGCTCGTGGAGAAGAATGATGGTGATAACGAGGGCCAGGAACGCATACCAATACTTATCAGAGCAAATGTCGAGGGCTGAGCCCTCTGCCGTCAATGACAGATTTCATACAGATCTACCGCCCTGACTCGATCAGAAAGCCCACCATTCTCCACCACTGCCGCCCTTTGACAAACATGTCATAGTTTGTGTTCTGCCATAGCATGTGACGCAGTCCAATGGATATCCCATTGTAGAAAGGAACGGCCAAGCGGATACACAACGAACGTGGTTTCATCCAATGAGACGACCCGTGCACATCTGTATGAGACTCGTTGACAAGAAAGCGAATCCTTGGATAGAGATGACAAGCATTTTAATCGCGAACACATAGCGCTTGTCCTGTGAGAACACACCCTGGCCGTACCTAACTTGTGACATTTTCCTACATTGCCCAAGGTATTTGAACCACAGCTTGCGTTTGAAGCAAAACTTCCGCTGATTTGGACCACGTTGATGCAGCAAACGTTCGTACGTTGTCAACCAGCTTGCGAAACCGTTTTCGGAAACCGTCCAAGTGATCGCAAGGGTCAATGAACCTGGCTTGTATTTCGGGTCGAAATTTACACTGATGTCAGCGAATCCTGGCAGGATCCGGGCGAAATGAAATGTCCATAGTGCGGAATACACAACGAAAAGTCTGAACAGTACAACTCGTAAACGTGTCAAAAAAGCAATGCAATACAAGTTGGAAAGGAACGTATAAAAATAAGACGCACCACCAGGGTCACAAGCAGCATAACGAGGTCCTATAGTCCAATGTACTCACACAGCAAACTCGCTCAAGACCTCAACCAGCCCATCTGTAAACTTCGACGCCACTGCCCAGTCGGGGAGGAAGCTCAACACCTCCTCATAGGCCGGTATCTTCGCCACCGCCTTCGAATCCATCAAACTCCCATTGTCCACAGTGCCACTCTGATACTCGGACCAGTTGCACGAGACGCTTCCTCTAAGGCCCACATCATTGTCAGTGCTATCATTCGCATCGACGGCAGTCGCCGTTGCATTCCACTCGACATCAACAACAAACTCCCGCTCCCACGTCCGACTCCATAACCTAAGCTCTTTCACCCCCACCACCTCGTCAATCCCATATTTTTGCTGCACATGGCCATCAGAGCCATGCACGAACCACTTTTGGATGGGCCTGTTATCGAAATACAGGCGGCAGGAACGCGTGTTTCGCCCTTGCAGAGAGATTCGAGCCGCGGTAGGGCCTGTTCGCTCCACGCTAGCCCTGAGCCAGTCCTCAGCTTGGGCAGCCTTGATAGCGCCAAGCTTGCTGTCAATCGGTTTCCCGCCAGGAGATGGCACGAGCCCACTCTCCCACCAGAACGAATGGGTCCCTGAACGTGTGGGCTCGACTTGCACCGAAACATTGCTCCCAATAGACGAAGGCAATTTGGGCACAATCTTGTATAGATACTCTTTCGATCCGGTGAGGGCGGTGAGCACACGGATGTCAGGTGGGCCCGATGTGGCGCTCGATGCTCGCGTCAGATGCGGCATGATGCCTTTGAAGAATCCAGTTGACGTGGGCGTGATCCTGCCTCCCAAAACGACCCTCTGTCGGAAGAGTACTTTCAAGGGTGTTGTCTGATCGAAAGGGAAGACAAGCAGGGCCCACACCGTCGATAGCGCGAATAAGAGGCCGAGAAGGTAGCCTACACCACGTTGGATCTTCAAGCTGAACGGGGCAACGGGGGTAACGAGAAGGACGGCGATAAGTGAGGCTGCAGCATAAACTGGACTTGCAGTCAGCATGTGCCCAATCTTGAGAAGTCACAGGAAACGTACCGATGACGGCATTGCTCCCATCCGCCAATGTCTGCGCCATCGAATCCATCATCAACATGCCAATGTGTGAGACCAAGATGATTGGTGCGGGGACAACGAGGAGAAATTGGACAATCCACCACCCAATAGCTCCTCCCTCTTCCTTGATAAGTGGTCTTCTTGAGACTGCTGGGGGTATGCGGGCGATCAGAGGAGTCTGCTCAGTCGCGTCATCCACAGATACTCGTGGTGCTCCTTCGTGGTGCTCGAGACCAGTGTGACCTGGAGTTCCCTCTGCGCCGCACATCTCCTCCAAGTATCCAATCGCACATGCCAAAAATACAAGGGCGTTCCACACGCTTACGAAGTAAAATCCCGCAACTTGAGCTTTCCCAATAGCAATGGTGGACAAGAGCAGGAGGAACCAAGTGAAAATGTACGTCTGAGTCAATATGGTCTGTTTTTGCTGTTCTGGGAGCAAGAGATCACCGATAGGGAGGCGCAACGAGAACGTGAACGTGACGTAGGCAAGAGCGAACGCAGAAAATAGCACAACATAGGCCGAGGAATAGATGATCTACAAAACGGTCGTTAATGCTGATAGAAGGGTAGATTAATTTCGTTACATACGAAAGGGTTGAGCTTGATGAAGGCAAAAACAAACAGAACCTGAAACCCAACCATGACAAGTAGAGCCACCCAGAACTTCAAACGCCTCCATGGGCCGTTAAGCCATCGCACCTCTGTCAAAGAGGTCCGGAGATGACCCATTATAGTCCCTGGGGTGCGTCGTGCGTGTCCATTCTGCGAAGCCTCGGATGGATGGTGCAAAATTTGGTCACAAACGACGAGCAGAATGAGCACGATTGGCCCCACAACAAGGAAGACAACGTTAAAAGCGAACAACGAGCTGAGTGGGAAGACCACCAGCGCAGCAGCAAAAACTATGGCAAATCATTCGAAGTTGGCAAGGCGCCCGAGACGAAGAGGCACGAGGACGTACTATCGAAATAGACCGCCGATCCAGTGTTTTTCTTATCATGCGTCTCTGCCTTGTCCAGCAGCGCTAGTCCAGAGCCTTTTGCTGCCTCCATCATGGCGAACAAACTCCGTTCCTGGCCGACGGTATTGGCAATTGCGTCATACTTGGTGTGATATTTGCTCCGCCCTTTGTAGAAGGCCAGGTCTAATCCATCCATACCACCTCCAGTGACGTAGACAGTGTAGTCAGTGGATGAGCGGACCACGCCTCGTGAGAATGCATCTTGAGATAGCACGTTGGCGTGAGGATGCGGTACGTTTTTCCTGAGGAATGAATATAGGATCGCAGTAGATGTAGCACGAAAGAGGATTGGGCGACTGCAACAAATACATAAGACATGCGTTACATTAGAAAAGACGTCCTTACCCTCCAGCCGCAGCACCCTCAAGATTGAGGAAGGTGTCTGGTATCTTTAACCATGGATGCTGCAAGAAACTAGACAAAGGCGTCAGCGACATGGGACATAGAACAGCACTAAATACACACGCATGTGCTCCCTGCAGCCCATCCTCTTCACCATTATTGATATTAAAGACTGCGGTCCGCTTGGGGGGGTGTTTTGCAAGATATTCCACAAGCTGGATTAATGTTGCCACTCCCATGCCATCATCAGTCGCTCCAGGTGCTGTTGACACAGAATCGAAATGAGCGGAGAACAGAACCCCGCCACTCGCCTGATGTGCAGAGTCGGTGCCATCAATCTTCACAAGGATATTGGAACCCTCGAAGTAAACGCCCTGCGCAGTCACCCAGGAGCTGTTTGACACAAGGTCATCTACCACATGGACATGTGTATAGTCCAAGGCAACAGCATGCAGCCTGTCGAGTATGAATCTACGCACATCGTCGTTTGCATGGGAGTTGTAAGGATGTGGGCGTGCTGCAATCTGGACATAATAGTGATAATGGTGAAAACATTATGGGCAGAAAAAAGCCATACGTACATGATGAAGGTCCTCGTAAGCTGAATTCACATTCAAGCCACTTTTCTCGTTTACTTTCGGGAGCCTGTCTGTAACAAAAACCGAGATGAAGATACTTGCATAGGAGAGAATGATAAGTAAGGTCGTTGGCAATGTCCTGAAGCCCAGGATAGACGAGATTTTATCCATAATGGCCATCGTAGGTTTATTGTAAGATTTCGAAAAGACTTTATACAGACATGAACATCGCAAAACAAGGCGTATCTGAAACCAGCTTTCCCATAAATTATTTGGGCGTGGGAGGTGATCTGGTTTCCGATCACGAGTGACCACCTGGACACGGGAATGAAGTTGGTCGATAAAAAGGCCTGTCACCATTGCCATTAAAAAAATGCCACCACATTGCTCAACCTGTGAGCCTTCATCATTGCCCTTCTCAACGAAACTTTTGGGCTCTTGGACAAGGGTACAAACACTCGACAAATGACGATAGTATCAGCTTGAAGTCAAATGTGATTTGGAGGGGCTGATGGCGTGAGTAAGGAGTGACGGAGGGTCGTAAGACAGCCTGCCCTGTACAGCGGACTTGCAGATTATCGGACAAGTTGGCCATGAGGAACCTTTCAACAGCTCGAGCGGCCTCACTGCCCAGATATAGCTCATGCCTAGGATGCTATATTGGGCCATGGATGCAGACATACTCACTGCTCGGAATCATAGCAGCGGGCGTGGTTTACGAGAGGGCAAGTAAGGCTATTGGTGATTCTCATATCTTTATAGGCCGTTCAGAACCAGATTAAGCTTGTATCTTGAGCCTCCGGAACCTGGGTCCTGGAAGTTCGAGCCTACTAAGCACATCCCACCGCTCATCAGCGATGGCATATCATCTGGCAGCCAACTTGATCTCCGATTAATCTGCTTCCGCTAGTGCAGTGCATGCTGGGGTTTGTGACTAGGAACGAGAAGCGGTTGGATAACCTCGACTCTCGGCCCAACTTTGATCATTAGCATTTGCCCGTGCGCCATGGCTTGGACGATTAATATTTTCATGCTCTTCAAAGTAACAAGATTACCGCAGATGTAACACGATATTACTGGTACAACGCTTGAGGATTCCCAACAATCCAGAGTTGAAGATAATACATGCTCATCGATGTTCGGTGTTGAAGAGGCTCAGATAACCTATTTCTATTTGATAATTTTGCAAATGTCTATTTGTTCGGACAAAGTGGGTCGTTTTGACATAGCAGGGGGCTTTCATATGACAGCTTTTGCATCGGACAACGAGGTGGCAAACGAAGAGGTATGGCTTTCATCCAACCTCAATAGGATCCCTTTTCTAGGCTTCCAATCCCTAGTTCAAGTTCGATAAACTCGACAATGCAGAGAAGTCAGTGTGCCCTTTCTGACGCATGATTAAATGACTTAGGTTCGTCCGATGAAGCTGCCACCCACAGCCGATGCCGATAACGCAGGTACGGCGTCTAAGTCGAAGAGGCCCAGGGCTGATGCCATCACACACTCTTCGTCCAATCTGATACTTTGTTAGCTCGGCTCATTCAAATCTCTTCGGTCTCCATCAGGACAGAAGCTTTGAGCCGGTTTCTGGACCCTGCATATTCATAAACAACGGGGAACTCATCATGCTGGCCGACTGCCGACGTTCGTCCAGTTCTACCTGTTGAATCACCCTTTCACATGCATGAGGGATTGCACTGGGCTGAGGGAGCAGGCCTCGAACTCAGAGGCTAATATAAGGACAGGGTAAAATGTCCAGTTTTTCTATATCATTCCTCCACCTTAGTTTCTCAGATCTCATTCCCTGTCTCAATTCTGCCCTTGTTTACAATGTTCTTCCGCGATGCCCCGGAATACGAAGCTCGGTAAGCCTGACATGATCACTCGTTGGTGGTGGCGTCTTGACCTTTCCACAAGACTACGCAAGCCGTTTGTTCCACCCAAAGTGACGATAAAGGAGCTTCATGATGCCGTCCCCAAACATCTCATGCGAAGTACAGTGAAAACTATCAGCGTTATGACTTGCTGACTTCTTATCCAGAGGATCCCGCCAAGGCGACATTCTACCTTCTTCGGGATATAACCTTTTCACTCCTCCTCTACAAGTTTGCATCATGCATCACCCCCTGGACACAGTCCAATTTTGGAGGATACATCACGGGAGGGGTTGCGAAGACACTCGTCAAATCAGCCCTCTGGTCTGGGTACTGGTGGACACAGGGAATGGTGATGGCTGGCATTTTCTGTCTCGGGCATGATGGAGGACACGGATCGCTCTATGATAACAAGATGCTTAACAACATCGTAGGATTCTTATTCCACAGTGTGAGTACCCCTTTCTGCCGACTTTTGAACAAATCCTGACCATGTGTCCAGTACATTTTAATCCCCTTCTTCTCCTGGCGTTCCACCCACCATGCTCACCATGTAAGATCTGCCAGCCCTTTCGACGATAGTCACTTATGTTTCTCCAGAAAGCAACTGCTTCCATGGAGCGTGATGAGAACTATTTACCTTACACTCGCAGCAACTATGGCCTCCCCGCTGAAAGCCAAGCTACCAAAGCTGACTACACCGAGATGTTTGAGGAGACCCCAATATACTCAATGTACCGAATGTTTATCATGCAATTCTTGTAAGTCTCGTTCATTTGACAGTCGATGATGGCTGACAACAGGCCGTAGTGGCTGGTGGATCTACCTTGCGTAAGCAAATTCAAGCCCCCTTGCTGTGGTGTCGCTTATCATTCTTTAGCCGAAACACCATGGGTAACCCGAAGTACCCCCCAGGCACCAACCACTTCCAGCCTTCCTCGCCCTTATTCAAACCCCATGAGCGTGAGTATCTTGAGCTGCCGTCTGATTGCGTTTTATGTGGTCTCATGACCAATCGTGCAGACAAATTGATCGTCTGGTCTAACATCGGTCTGGCGGCGATGGCCTCCATTCTTGTCTATCTTGGCCCCAACTTCTTCTTCAACTACTACCTCATCCCATACCTCGTGAGTCAAATTCGTGATGTTCCCCATTGCCAAGACTTACACCCCGGTATAGTTTGTAAACCACTGGATTGGTAAATTTCGTCCGATATGCTTCTAACCACAAATCGCTAACACGTCCACAGTCCTATTCACTTACCTCCACCACTCCGACCCCACGATTCCGCACTACAGGAGAGGCGAATGGACCTTTGTTCGCGGTGCACTCGCTTCCGTCGATCGTCCACTCCTTGGCTGGATGGGTAGGTTCTTCTTCCACAACATTAGCCACGATCATGTTGTCCACCGTATGTCACCAAATGTAACCTCCTGTTGCCAGATGCTCACGCATTATTTGCAGATCTATTCTTGCGCGCTCCATTCTGTAAGGCTGGATTTGGTCCAGGTTATAAACTCGACTGACACTATGTAGACAACGGCCCTGCTATCACCAAAGCCGTCAAGCCCATCTTGGGCGATGATTATAACTATGACCCTACAGTGAGTTCCAAATATGCTCTATGCGATCTCGAACTCATGCATGTTAGAATACCGCATACGCACTTTACCGCTCGTTCACTCAATGCCTCTTCATCGAGGAAGAGGGTGACATCATCTTCTACAAGAACAAGCACGGAGAGGCGGCTCGCGAGGTCGACCCTGCATACCTCAAGGAACGCCAAGCAGCGTGGAGCGCTGAAGGGGAAGACCAAGCTGAAGGATCTTCCAAGAGCAAGAGTGATTAAACCTGACTCTCGAATTTCCTGTGCATCAGCGTTCCTCACAGACCCAACGACACCTCCAACAAATATGCGGCCCGTCCTAACACGTATCTAGATACTAACATTAACCCTTGCATTTTATGTTATTTTCTATTAATCCCACCTTTCGTAACTTACAATAGACAGCATGATGACCAAATGACAACAAGCCCTGATTTAACCCATTGGCTCTTCCAGTACAGCCAAATTTCCATCGAAAGGGGCACTATGTGTGAGTATCGCATAGCACCCATCGACCAAGCTTCATGGTACAACTTCGCAATATTCTCTTACATGAGTACGATGTCGAGGGAAAACAATGCCGCCAGTGCTACTGGGTCACGCCGGGCCACCATACCCTCATCATCATCATGATGTATGCCGATCATCAACATCGCGCATCGACTCTCGACTGGGCCTCGCGCACTTAGTGCAGATGCGTAGCCTTCGCGAGGTGCTGTCGGATCACGTTCTCCTTGACGGTGGTTTCAACCTGGTAGCATCGTGCCGGCGAAAATATATGCGTTAATGAGGCGTCGATCTGATATGCTTTTAAATATTGAAAACACCTGAAATGAAGACATTGGTATATGGTCGCGGAGCTAGGTTAGTCATCGAGAGTTTTAAGCGATCCTGGGCAGTGTTCTCTTTTGGACGCACCTATTGTTACTGTGGTAATTTACCTGTCCATTGTCAAGCATGCTGATTAACATGGAGCATTAACGAGGCTTCAGTACCTCAATGCAAAATTAAGACTGACAGGAACATAACCTAATATAATACCTCGAAGGGTCGGAAAGGAGTTGTTGAACCCTCCGGACCGATACAATTACATCGAAATCCAAATTATACTACTTCCTCGTAGTGGTGTACATTATGGGGACCAGGAGAAATCAAAGTCGTAGATGCCGTGGTCACGCTAATCGCTATGGCTGGGTTTGGTTTGTGTCGTAATTCGATAGATTTCGAGTCAGTGTCCTCATCTCTCTCCCCGACAAGAATTTTCATGTTGAGCAGGACTCGAGAAGCGATAATGCAGTATACTCTAATTCATTCACGCGTGAGCAATTATACAGCGAAATAATGTCCAACTTACGCCACCGTTGGCCTAGGTTACAGTCAAGACGTTAAGAAGGCCCTGACTGATGACAGTGATGAAGTATTACTTACACGATCATCATACTTCCCAGCGCTACTCCGCGGACGAGAGTCAGCACCATTTGTAAGGTCATAAATACTGCGTTTTTCCAGCAATCATCGTCAGGAGGTCAAGAGATAGTTTTTAAGTTAGGATTCGTACCAGTTACAGCAAAATACCACAGAACTCCATCGCGCAAGAAGAGGGTTATGATCGGCATCCTCCTCCAACCATTTCGGAACAGTGTCTCTAAACACTTGGAGGTCGATAGTGCGAAAAGGATCGTTGACTGGTATCAATTTAGTTGGAGAATCAATTGAATGAGAGTTTCGAGTAGTCGCACCGTTATCATTTGAGTCACAAAATAATATTTGACATATGGTTGCAGCGGACCTGGACAAATTGTAGGTGAGAGGCAGATATACAATGTACGGGGAGCCCTTACTCAGAGGAACACAGCCTAAAAGTGCGGGCCTGGAGTTGAGCGTCAGGGGTGGCTCAAACCTTGAACACGTTCACATACCCAATTACGAGAAACTCTGTAACGGGTGTCAATGTCATTTTTCCCGCTTTGAGAGTAGAAACGTACTAGAGCCCCATGAATTGACATAAATATTCATGAGAATATTCCTATATGACAGTCACGTTCCCCTCAGTGGTTGTCGAAACTAGGTTGCGTGTCACTAACACGATGCAAAATTGAACTATATACAGATTAGGACGTTAGGCTGAGATGAGCAGTTGTGGTGCTGCCTTACCAGTTATCAAGACAATTAAGAAAACCAAGAGGCTTCTACTCCTATTATACAGGAT
>JASFDG010000168.1:14584-39671 GCA_036937095.1 Phaeolepiota aurea
GAGAACATTGATGGGAAGGACCGCACATTAGTATGGTACCTGCTACCACTTTAGAGAGTTTTAATAAAGACGACAACGCATTGATTGAACCAGGGTAGTTTCTAACCAGTGAAATATGCAACAAGGTGAGAATCATAAATTGAGCCCTCTAGCGCTTTGAACTCGCTCATGGAGGGAAGGGCCATGTGGATGGGTAAGTGGTTGGAGGAGAGGAGGGGGCCAAATCGTCGACGAGTGTCTGGGTGGTTCCTTTTGAATTCTGATACTTTAGATGTTTCAGCCAAAAACTCTGCACCCCATCAAAACAGTATTAGCTCGTGGCGCCGATGATACACTTCGCTAAATGTGCTAAATATGATGATCACTCGCATGGAGCATATGTCCTCGGTCATTCTGTGATGGGGCGGGGACATGCGCATCATTTCACCAGAATTGGGATGCAGAATACTTGGTCGAAAGGTCCTGTAGTAAAGCTATGGCTATGGAAGCAAGAATTTCCCCATGATGTGGTCGGACAGAGTTGATGTGAAGCTCGCATCAATTCCGAAAGCATCATATATCAAACAGGAAGCCACGACACTGCCTCCATGTGGACCTGGGGGGAAAGCTAGAAATTCCGAACTATAAGAAATAAAACACACACCTATTAGGTAGCCCCATCTAGTACTACTCAACCGCGCTCGCCGCCTTTCCATGTTTCATTTTCAGGTCAGGCGTATCACCTGTCAACCCCGCCATTGACTAGGACTAAACTGAGATCGCTAGGCAATGAGATAGATCCGGCTTTCTACAGCCCCTTTCATCACCGTGACAGCTTGAAAAAGCAGGATACTGAATGCTACCAGCGAATCATGGCGATAAATTGAACGTAGCTCGACGAGGGCCAGTATGTTAAATATTCCAGTTCACAAGGGTATTTTATGTATACCAGCAGATTGAGTGAAGTTATTGATTATGGGGGATACTAAGGCATAACACGACGCCGATGTAAGTGCTGGCTGATACTATATATTCCCATCCTTCAGCGAAATTCCCCATGGCCTACTTATAACCCATATCCTGCCGATCGACGGTGAAGCAGGAGAATTGCCCAAGTACGACTCGGACTGATGATGCCAAGTAGTACTTAGGTGGAGGCAGACTGCATCGTCGTCCACTGGGTCGCAGCATGCATTGGCTCAAGTCCTTTCCTACTAGCACTCCACCACAAGCCTAGGGCACACACGTCCCCTTCTAAGTCACCAAGGAGCCCAACTCCGATGCCGACCTCTCTGCAGGCCCATGGCATGATCATGCTCGAGATCTAGAAAGATCATACAGTACTCCGATACGATCGCAAAGTTCTTGGAGGGCACAGTCGGGCGCGGCGCAGATCATCAATAAACCATCATGATGGTTTACAACATCTATAGCATGGTTCGCCGGCTCAGAAAGATGGTATGATATTGAACCACAGCATGAAATCATTGTATTTAGTCAGTACATAGGCATTTAATACACTCTATAGCTAATGGCCAAAAACCTTGCCTGGGACAAGCTCTGCCAAAATCCATACCCCATACTTTTGAGTGTCTACTGACTAGTATCAATTTCATGTTTAGGTAAAAGCATCTCGCCTCTTCAAATTTCAAGCAAGACCGTGACTTATCATCCAAAAATCATTATATATAAAAATTTAAACAATATCTGATATCACTGTAACAGTGGCAGTCCTGAATATGCTCTTGCATTGATAAATGCCAAACGTGAATGGATGTACACCAAGAATTAAGATAGAAATACAGTAGGGAGCGTCCCTATGGACCTAAAACGGCTAACCCGGCTTGCTTTCAGATCTAATGTTCGATATTAGATTGAATCAGTCATCCTTGGATTCACCGTCCAGCTTATCCTCGGCCTCGGCAGTCCATCCGCTCGCCTTGAGGTCTTTCAAAGCAGAGGGCGCCAGCTCACGTGCTACCTGGCCAAACTTGTTCTTGTAGAATATAATGTCGCCTTCTTCCTCGATGAAGAGACATTGCGTGAACGAGCGATATAAGGCGTACGCGGTGTTCTGGCAAAAACCTGTATGAGCAGGTTCATGAAGGGATTTGTAATAGAGCTTACTGTAGAGTCGTAGTTATAGTCGTCCTTCAAGACAGTTTTGATAGCATTGGTGATCGCGGGGCCATTATCTGTGTAACAAAAAAAGGAGACATCAACCGGTATTCCGGAATGAAGTACATCGCAGCAACATACAGAATGGTGCGCGAAGGAACAAGTCTGAAAGCCATGCGTGAGTATCATTGTGGCAGGTATCTATATTCTTGAATCACGTACGGTGGGCGATATGGTCGTGGCTGATGTTGTGGAAGAAGAATCTACCCATCCAGCCAAGGAGTGGACGATCGACGGTTGCAAGCGCGCCGCGAAGGAAGGTCCATTCACCCCTCCTATAGTGCGGGATGGTGGGATCGGAGTGGTGGAGGTAAGTGAACAACACTGTCCTATACATTAGGGGTGATGTAAATCTTAGGGAAATAGGAAACGCTTACCAATCCAGTGGTTCACAAACTGAAAAACATGTAAGCGATGCATCTATGGGGGACACAAGGTGGCTTACGAAATATGGGATGAGGTAGGACTTGAAGAAGAAGCTGGGGCCGAGATAGACGAGGATCGAAGCCATACCGGCGATGCCAATGTTAGACCAAACAATCAACTTGTCTGTGGGGGTTATGAGATGAATTGTTTTGGTCAGTGTCTATGCAGATTTACTCACGCTCATGGGGTTTGAATAAGGGAGAGGAAGGTTGGAAGTGGTTGGTGCCTTTAGGGTACATAGGGTTGCCCATGGTATTCTGTCTGTGGGCTGATAAGCAACATCACAGCAAGGGAGAGTTCGATTAGCTTACGCAAGGTATATCCACCAGCCGCTACGATCCGTGTCAGTAATTCTCGGATATCAGCCGCAGGGTATTGCGCTTACAAGAATTGCATGACAAACATGCGGTAAAGCGTGTAAAGTGAAGTCTCCTCGAACATTTCGGCGTAGTCGGCTTTAGTGGCCTGGCTCTCTGAAGGAAGATTATAATTGCTGCGAGTGTAAGGGACGTAGTTCTCGTCGCGTTCCATGGAAGCAGTCGCTTTCTGGGAAAACATGAATGACGAACGTCGCAAGGGTTGATAGATCTTACATGGTGGGCATGGTGAGTGGAGCGCCAGGAGAAATAAGGGATCAAAAGATACTGGGCGAATCTAGTCAGGATCTGCAGCACTGCCAGCACGAAGGAGGGACTCTCACACTGTGTAATAAGAACCCCACAATGTTGTTAAGGATCTTGTTATCATACAGCGATCCGTGCCCTCCATCATGTCCGAGACAGAAAATGCCAGCCATGACCATTCCCTGGGTCCACCAGTACCCCGACCAGAGGGCTGATTTGACGATGGTTTTTGCAACTGCACCTGTGATGTATCCTCCAAAATTGGAGTGTGCCCAGGGAGTGATGCATGATGTGAATTGATATAGGAGGAGAGAAAAGGTGATATCCCGAAGAAGGTAGAATGTCGCCTTGGCGGGCTTCTCTGCCAAAAATGCTATTATCAAACCCCTGCTCAGAACGTGTGGATTTCAAGACTTACTCTTCATCAGCTCCTTGGGAACGGCATCGTGGACTTCCTTCAATGTTATTCTTGGGGGAACGAAAGGCGTACGTAGCCTTGGTGGGTGGTTTTAATGACAAATCGAGTTTCGAGTGAAAGTGCTTTTACCTTTTCTCGTATTCAGGGCCGTCGCGGAAAAACATGGCAACAAATAGACGCGCTGAAGGAAGGTATCAGTGAAAGGATACTAGAAGCTAAACGAGTAGAGGTACCTTATATCCCTGCAGGTAGAGTTGTATCTTGCTGTTGAAAAGCTGCTCTTGAGCACACAAGTGAAAGGAAAGATACAAGGTTCTTCGCTTATGGTCGGCAGTCGATCGACAAGGGGCCTTCACCGTCTGTTGAGAGAGTGTTACCAACATCCACTGATGTGTCCGCTAAACCTTTGTATTGGTGAAGTCGGGCAAATAGACACAAACCGACCCTGCAATGCGTCAAAATTGATGCATTGATGGCTTAGTGCCTACCTGCATTTGACAAGATGGCCGAACTTCAACATTATGATGATTGCGGGGTTCAGGCTCGGTTAACGTTGTAACCAAGCAAAGTGCTCATTGAGGGCAACCAACCTAAGAAACTTTAGAAAATGAATGAGGTGATTTGCAGAAGAGCGCGAACCTATAGCATGAAAGTACTGAAGAATTGAAGCTTGACGCTGCCCGCAGATCACTATCAGAAGGATTCTGATGAGGCCCAACTGAGACGGATAATACCACACTCCTGACAGTGATACTGACACATCATGTATCAATACTTGGGGGAATACTTGTTAGACCCACCTCGCTGACCCACTAACAACGGGTTTAGGTGAGAATGTGATGCCAAGTTAAGCCCATTTGGTTGGAGAGATATCCTTTCAAACCACCATAGCCAAATAATTTTCCGGGCAGTGCCATCGCGCCCAACGACTTCTGAATGTCTTCCTTCATATCAAGAGAACCATGAGTATGGAGCCTATACTAGCGGCAAAGCGCCCCCAAAGCTCAACCTTTTGGCACTTCTCGCAGACACGCACCAATCCATGATGGACAATTTTAGAGAGTAGTAGGATCCATCTCCCGAGTGAGCATAGGACGGAGCATAGGACGGAGCATTGGACAGAGCATTGGGGAAAACTTGTGACTCCCCCGATGAGATAACATCATATGACTGATGAAAGATTGCGCTTGTCCCAGTTCCTTCCGGATGATGTGGCAAGATTATTTCCAAAAAACACATTTGCGCACTACGTTTACATGGAACCTCACGCTCACGAGCAACCGTCCAAACCTGACAGTCCCTTGATATACCAGCTTGGAGGGCAGGCCAAGCTTGGAATCCGCGTACCGTGTGTTTTGTTCAAATATCAGGCAGCAATCCTTGCTGACTTCAGACAGATATTCCCTCATCAGTTGTTCCAATTGTGGGTATAGAGTTGGAATCCATGACGATATCACCCATCGCACCCAACTCTCACACCTATGCGGGACGAATACCGCTCCCTCTGAGGAGGAGCGAGATGCGATCCAGCGAGTTATTAAGAAAGGCCAATCCGAAATTAGCTCCTTAAACTCTGAAATCTCGCGGATGCATCTCATGATCGCACATCTGGAACTTCAACGGGACAACATCCAGACATATGTTGAAGCGCACAAGGCCGTCTTATCTCCCATTCGTCAATTGCCGGTGGACATTCTTCGAGAGATTTTCAAATATTTCGCCACTAAAATATCCTTGGATGAAAAGGATCCATTTCCATGGCGTCTCGGTCAAATATGTAGATACTGGAGGGAAACCGCGCTTTCGTTCAGGCAGCTTTGGAGTACATTCTACATCGACCTTAGGAACAGTCAACGATCACTTATTCCCATCCACGGAGAACCTGTTGGTAACCCATTGAAAACCCTATTAAAGCGGGGCGGCGACTATCCCTTATCTTTCCATGTCCACAATATCCCGGAAGACGTACTGAGTCCGGAACTAAGCCTTCTTGTATCCAAATCAGACCGTTGGGGAATCGCCACCTTCTCTGCATTTAAGTCCTCCTCATTACAAACTATTCTGGATACGCGACGCCACACATTTCCGCATCTTCGGTCACTTTCTTTGGCACCTACCGACGACGATAATAGTACCCTTGACGTTTTCGAACATGCCCCCCTTCTCACCAATGTCAGTTTGGCTGGAGTCTACCACCCCCATCAAAGCGTTTCCCTACCCTGGTCCCAGATAACGAACTTCCAGTCCGGCAAGAACACTTATGGCCCTGGAGAGTTTCTCGCGCTATTAGCTAGCATGCCGCAACTGGTGGAGCTGAGGGCATCCCAGCGCGCTTTATTTCACGTAGAGGTCCCAGGACCTGGAGATATCGCGCTCAATCTTCCATACCTCCGCGTATGTCGGATATCCAGCCCTCTTCGCGATCTCATCACAGTTATCGGTTCATTGACAGCACCAGCGCTCACGAACCTGCACCTCCATTGCATGGCGACGAGCAGTGCTAGTCAACTCGCTTTCGAGCAGGTCTCTGTCGAATTTCTACGGCGATCACGTTGTGCCCTCACCCACCTCACCCTCTCCTTCCTGTCTGCGGAAATCGTGCTACAGATCTTAGATCAGACGCCGATGCTGTCGTATGTTAGCTTGCAATGTCCTGATTCCTTGAAAGTCATAGCTGCGCGATTAACAGTAGAAGACGACAATCATTCGCCTTCCCAGGTCCTGCCGAACCTTCAAGATGTCTCATTAGAGGAATTCAAGACGTATTCCGATCCAGACGATCTACTTGAAGCTGTCAATGCGGCCGCGCACATGCTCGACTCGCGGGTTAAGCATGGGATTCCACTTGGCGCCGCGAATTTGAAGTTCGTCGTGTCCTCGTACTTTTCCTCGAACGTGCCAGGGACGCTCCTGCTTGCACTGAAGTCTCTGATGAACAAGGAGAATGCGGAGATCGATATCAAAGGTAATGACAACCCCCTGTTACATATCTTTTTTTTTGATGCTGAGACTCAGTTCGCGAAATAGATACCCGTGGACACTTCCCCGCATGGCTGTCTTGACATCAAAATGGGGTGGACATATTCGGGTTATCCGCCGTTCGAGGTAATTTGGATCACATACGATATACATGGTCATTTCTGGCAGTCGTGGGGAAGGCAGGAGGCGGCAAAGTTCTCCCCTGATATCGGACGTTGGTGACTCGTGCGAGTAGTTTATAGACGCTTACTGATCATGATGTCGCCATTAATAAAACAATTCTATAGGGATTAAAATACTAACATTCGGACCGATACTCTTGACGAAATCCCATTTGACGTTGCCTCCTTCGACCATAGAACATACCGACTTGAGTGTCAATGCAGCTACCTAGGCTCCTGGTAAGTATGAGATGTATACATATAGAAAGTTCTCACGTTGGTTGAGTATAGCTGCCTGCCCACTATGGCTGGAATATAAGTCCCTTCTCTCGCACATTCAGCACCTGATATGGGCCTTTCTTCAGTCTTGGATGCAGACGGTCCAGAGCCAGTGTGAAGTCGCTTTGAGGGCCTCCTTAAGTACCTTTTGAGTCTGATTCTGACGGCTCTCTGGCTCTCTGACATGTTAAGATCGAAATATTCCCTGGAGTGCGTTTCTGTTTGTGCCGATAGTACATGGACAAAGAGACGTGGACAAAGAGACTCCTTTTCATTGCTGGCGCCACCTTTATTGCAACACATCTACTATTTCTAGACCTCCTATGAAGGGAGAAGCAGGCCGTGTCCCTCCTGAACGACAAAAGGTCCGAAGGGTATTATAGAAATGAAGCTGCACAACAAGTGGCTGTCGCCTTTGGTTGACTGTTGACACAGTCCAGGGAAGACCTCGATTCTTGGGACTTCCATGTGTGCTAATCACGACGTTAAGCATGACCGAAAGCATTGTGCCAGTTAACGGTTATTGCAATAGTCGAGCCAGTGGCAATTGATACAATAGTGAGAGACACTGACAATCGATTAAGCTTGCAGGTCGGCGACAATCACCACGTGTTTGAATTTCCCCACAGACGCACAACATACACGGCCTATGGTTTTTACCTGCCAGAACTTGATTTTCGTGGTAGAATGATGCATACCAGCAGACTTACATTCACCAAGAGCATTGCACGAAGTTTGAACAATCGAGATACCAACAAGTCTCACGCTCAAACACCACTATGGCCATCACAGAAGTGCGCTTCAGTTCTAATTCCTGGTGTATATTCACAGATTTGGTTGGAGATTGTTAATGTGGGGAAATGTGTTTATTGGACTGCGGCTATTATCGAGGAATTGGGTTGAAGGACCTGTCACCAAATGAGGTGCTGAGTGTGAACTTTGTGTTCGAGAGAGAGCATGATAGATAACGAACCCTTGCCTGGGAGACTTGAACTGTCCGTCAGTATTTGGTGTATAACGATTTATCAAGCCCGATGACGAAGCGTGCGGAGGGAACAGGAGATACTGGGGGGTCGCATTTACCACGCAGGACGATATGCGCCTCCGCAGCAGTTCTGTCGCGTTACAATGTGACATGAAGTAGGCAGCCCAGGGTGATGCTTGGCCCGGCAGGCAAGTTAACGTGGAGATACGCGTTGAAGGAGTTCGTATATCCCGCACTCTCGTCATTCATTGTACACCGCAAGACTATACATTTCAAACGTACTTTTATCAATTTGGATGGTCTGTCATCCATCGCTTCACAACGCTGGGCATCGGACATGCCGTAGATTCACCTTTTCCGTCCGTCTGTTCATACATCTTCTGGCAGCATTCATATAGTCGACGTAGATGCCTATTGCACTTTTCGGGGTCGTAGGTATGCTTGTTTAAACATGCATGCATGTCGCATGCTTCAAACAAACCCATGAGCAGTTATGGCTTTTCGATGGGGTATATCCATACCTTCGGCCTGGCATGAGGGTTCCTTTTCGCGTGGATGATCAGAATTGGTTCCCTCTATATATTTAATGCATCTTTTGCCAGACCTTGGTCATGCTTTGAGTTATCAACGAGTTTTCACAAACGGTGGCAAACGCGGGAGTCAGAAGGTTGGTTTCATCACTTTTACCGAAATGCGAAATGCAAATAACGCCCAACAATATTGCATACTGGCATTAGTCAGGGTGTTACCTGGCTAGGATGGAGCAAACAAGTGAGGTTTTCCGAGCTCTTTTTATAGAGATGGATGGTGGTACCAATCTAGAGAAGGTTGTTAATGATATTGGTAAAAGCCAGGAACAAATCAAGACTTCGACCATCCTTGTTGGGATCACAAGCCTGATGCTATGATTTCACCCATTGCTATTTTGACTTCATGTCTCTTCTGCACCCTTGTGGGCTTTTATGTATAAGTGGCACCTCAAATGGTAGCCAAAATCTCAGTCTTAACTGAGTCTTTGTCTATCCAGTATCTGATATTACATTGGTAACATTTTCAGACCTAGGGCTGATACCATGATGAACAGTGACCTTTATAGAGATAGCCTATTGAAGATGATACACTGTAGTAGCACAGAAGATTCAGATAAGGCCGCACTGATGTTCTATACTACAGTGTCAAGCCTGAGGTATCTAGGTATCTAGCACACTTCACTTGCAATTGCCTTCATTACATCAGTCTCCTGGCCTACCAGTTGAGTGAGCACATGAGATCAGAATTAAACATTTTTTGGTCCATGCGGCATTGTTAAATGCCATGCCAACCACAGTTTGCAGTGTTCACTGCTCGTTTTTATTCAAAAACCTCGCAAAACTCGAAGTGTCTCCTTTGACTCTCTGATATAACCCCCAGATACTCTACTCCTGATACCCAGCTATGTCTGCGGCAGACGACTGTTGCGGCCCGTGTTTCCTGTGCTGTGCATGTTTTTGTGAGTTATCATTACGTCCCGATATATTCCTTCTACTAGTAACGTAAACGGTTCTCGATAGCAATATGTGGTCACAGCAGCAATATGTGCAGAATTTGTATGTGTCTTTTAGATGCACTCGTTGCAATAGAAAGGTTGATAAGATAACAGGGCCTTCAAACTGGCTATGTTGCGGATCGCGGTCGTGGTGCCCCGTCAAATCTGATGATGCCAAGTTTGAGTCGAAAATTGAACAACAGATGCATGAAGACCGCGCACGCGAAGCTGAGCTCTTCCGGGCCCAGCCCCCTTCGGTAGAGCCGATGGACCCGCATATCCAGGGGCCAAATGTACGAGATAAATCTATGATAATGGGCTAGCTGGTATGCTACTATCACTCTAATGCTCCGGGCAACATTGAACATCACTCCTTTACAGTTTCCAAGTATGAATCATATATACATAGTTATGTAGCGGACCTTTGAAAACAGGGCTTTGTATGAACAAACTTCCCGCATCATGCCTGGGAAATGGGAAAGAAGACATGGTTGTTTAGCGTCATCCGCACATAGAACCCGTCTTGAACAAGGCACTCCAAGTTTGACTCGACTGGTTCTGCAAGATTGTCCTCCGACATCCCATCCGTCATGACAGAGCGGAGACGGGCCACACGATTCTCTTCAGCAGCCCAGGTCCGCGCCTTGAGCATGTCTCTGAAGAAGTAGGACATCCCGAGCGTCCCGTGTGTCACAACGAGCTCCAAGTCTTGAACCTTGGACATAAACGCTGGCTCGATGTACACACCATCCGCGAACGCCAAATACCGCAGGAGTTCAGTAATTGCATCAGGTGGTGACCCCACTGCAAGTGAGGTAAGGTTCGGGGCTTCTCGCAGGGCTTCGATGAGAAAGGAAGGGGAGATATCGTCCAAGAACAGGGTCAAGTCGGTAAGAGCTGGTGACCTGGCGACGAAGTTTCCGAACGCCGCGTGGTCCCATCGTCTGCCGTGCAATGAGCGCACTTCCAGACGAACGAGTGATGGTAGTTGGATTCGGTTGAACAGACCGGCAAGGCCGTGTTCCATATAGTTTGCTTTGAGGGGTTCTGCGATGACGATGAGCTCCTTCAATCTGGTATGGTCCACCAGAGGGGGGATCCTGGCCCACGGCTCGTAAATACCACACCGTAAAGTGCATCGCTCAAGGTTGGGCGCGTGGTCGATGGCTGCAAGGCAGGCGTTGATGGTCACCGGCGTCTGTCTGTGCACCCTGAATTCGAGCTCAGTCAGCTGTGCAGACGGGATGTCCAGCATGAAAGGGGTGGGGATGCAGGAGTCAAGAAGAGATGTGCCGTAATCTAAGATGAGCTCTCGGAGTTGAGGAGCGTCCGCGAAGTGCGTTAGCGTAAACTCCTGGGCGGTGAGTGCGTATGAGGCATTGACCATCAGAGTTCGGAGAATCGGGAGCCTGTAGCGTACTCCTGAGAATACTCGCCAAGCCCCAATGGAAGGGGGGATGACCATGTACACATTTTCCCAACGATGTGAATGCTGCACTAGGTAGCGCAGTGCCCTGTTCCCATCCCAGTTGGTATTAGACGGTCTGCCTGGTAGACGCTGTGGTGGCGACATTGATTTATACTCCATGATCCCTACAGTCAGCGCGCGCGTTTTCGATCGAGATATCCATAGCTTCACCAACTCGAGCTGCGAATCCTTGGGATCCTGGATCACAAGTCTGAGGACGGTCCATAGCTCAGGACTCGATATCGCGATGGCTCTCCAGCTGCTGCATATCTGTGTAAGGAGCAGAGGACCGCGTTTTGGGTCGAATGCATCCAAAACCTCCTTCATGTGCTTCCGCATCGCTCCCTTCCAGCAATGTTTGAATATCTCGGTCACCAGATCGGGGTATAGCCTGCGTGCAGGCGTCAGAAACGCCTGATGCTCTTCAACGTGTTTGCGCAAATCATCGCGCTCCTTCTCCAATTGCTCGAGAACGGCCTCGACGCGGTTGATCTCTTGATTTAGACGCAGCACATCCTTTCCAACATGAGCTAAGGATGTTCGTATGGTCTCCTCTTGAGCTAGTGATGGGATGGCGTTTGTCCCGAGAAGTTCTGGGACTGGTGAAGGGGGAATGACAGTTCGTCCTGTCAAGTTATAGCCACAGTTCTGGCAAGTTAGCTGATGAGGGTCCATGATTGATCTAGAGAAATGGCTTCAGATTAACTTTAGACTACTTACGGTAGCCCAGGTCGGCAGCCAATGCTCAGATCTGCTATGAGTGCAGGTTGAAGTGGGAGTGGCGTCAAGAAAGTGGCATGTTTACGCGGAGTTTCAACACAGCCCAGCCTCAATTTTCATTGTCAATCGCCACTGGTATGTTGTCTACAAATCGCTCGTATGTATGTGCCTGGATGAGTCCAAACGAAGCATTGGTAGCATCATTCTGGTGAAACCATTCCACGGAGACTTACCTTGGAGTACCAGAATAACTTTAACCAACACTAGGTTCATGGGATCTGTAGGGACCAGCTTTGACAAGTCACCCTCTAGCGTGACTCCACCATAGTACCACCCCATATTTCTATGCTAGCAGTGTCCTTTTTGAATGTTGGCATTGACAGGATGTTATTTCTTTTGAACCCTTCTTGAAATTCGTTGCGTCCTGCCAAGTTATAGCCACGACTCTGAATCTCACAGGTTAGTCGATGAGATACAAGATTGATATAGAGAAATGGCTTCAAATTAACTTCAGCAGCAATGCTCCTACCTCCTGGGAGTGCAGGTTGTCGTTGGCCGCCTCGAGGAAACGGCATGTGTACCCGGAGTTTGAACGGAGACTAATCATACTACAACATACACAAAAAGTTTAACTCTACTCTCAAGCCTCAAACCTGGAACAATTCACCAAGCGCAACTTGGAGTCTTTCAAGCTTTTTCTGTAGCTCATCGCGGCGGTCTGCAATGTGGGGACTCTCCATCGCCAACTCTTTGCAGATTCGGTGCCCCTCAGGTCCATTTATGCCGAGCCCTGTGTTCAACGTCTGTAGAATTCTGCGCGGAACGCCCCGCACGAGTTCATTGTCAATCGCCATCGGTATGTTGTCCACAAACCGCTTGTATGCAACTAAGTGGATTCAAGCGAGATATTAGCCCGTGATTCCGGTTAACTCATTCAACGGGGACTCGCCTTGGAAATATGCCCTCACATCTGCCATGATAACCAACGCTGGGTCCATGGGATCTGGAGGGAGCAATTTTGACAACTCCTCCGGCTTCACACCATACCTTCCTATATCAACTAATCCTGAAAGAATCTTTGCAATTCCTCTCTCCTCTTCAACGGCATCGGCGTCCCAGGACAGTTGGCCCTTTGCACTCTGTTTCACTTTCGGTTTCTGATTCTGCTTGGACACCTCGTGGTCGTGAATTTCCTTCACCAAGTCTGGGTTTTTGTCCTGAACGCGGGCATGCTTGAAATAGGCAAGGAATTTATCCTTGTAGTCCGCAAGATAGTGTGTGTTCAGCGAGAATGGTTGGTCTTCTATCTCCAGAAGCCACTGCACTCGGTCCTCTGCATGAGCAAGGCATTGCTTCAAGTGTTCTTGAATAAGTATCCTGATCACCGTCAGCATGCAAAATTATATCGGACTTTGCGGAGTGCCCCAAATGTAACCCACCTGACGCGCTGTTCAAGACCACCTTGACCAAAACTTGCAAAATGTTGCCCAACGATATCCTTGATGTGCTCGGAGACAATAACATAAACCTTTTGGCAAAATACTTCTGCAGGATCGCGCCATTTTCGCACGATTTCGTCGATCAAGGCCTTTTGGACGACGAATGGGTAATTTCCGGGAAGTTCACGAGTCCGAGCTCTACGCCTGCTTTCAGGAGGAGCGATGTGGGGTCTTTGGAATTAAACCTACCTGTGAGCCCTCCTGAGGACTTCGTCTACGTAAATGTCCGAGCCAGTTCTTGGAGCCCTCTTGAGGACTTCGTCTACATAAATGTCCGAGCCAGCACTTGGGAAGGAAAAGTGGAATGGAACACCGTCCCCGTCAGTGGTGTCTTCCTCGTTGAACAGAAACGTTGGTTTTGGCAGGACCTTTTTAACCCCGAACTCTTTTTCAAATGGCTTAAAATTAGGTGCGGTGTCCTGGATCGCTGCACGGAACTTTTCTTGTGCGGGTCGAATCTTCTGGATGAGTCCGTCTTCGTTTGGAACGCCGTCCATATTTCGAGATAGATCCACTGTGAATTCGTGGAGGAGGGTGGAAATTTCATTGTTGGGGTCACTTGAGGGTGCTTTCGGAAGTCGCCCGATCTCCCTCCGTGTTTCTGCGATAAGTTTTTCCAATTCATCTTGGAATTGCGGAAGTCTGTCCGGAACCGCCTGAGCCGATGCTGGTACCAAGCGTGGCATGATTCCACATACCTTTTCTGAATAAGATCGGACAAGATCGCACTTAACCTACCCACGAGATTGGACGTTCGGAGGTACTTGTGGTACATGGGGTCGAGGTCCGTCCATGGCACATTGGTTGAAAAATACTCGTTCTCGCGCGCTCGTGCCTCTGACCAGGTTATGCCCTGTTTCAAATCTGTCGAGCTTGGCTGTTTGACGCAGTACCAGTTGTTCTCCAGAGGTTCCTTCGTGTTCAAGATGAATGAAACCCACTGAGATTCGTCACCCGCGGGCATTCGGTCTGGCTTGGTGAGCACACCTGTGGTCTTCGATAAGTATATACTAGAGCCCCATGAATTTAAATGTGAAGGTACCAATTGTACGTTTGCCTTCTGGGTCGAAGCGCTTGGCCAGCTCATGTGCTCCTTGATTTTCGAAATCGGCTGGGTATCCACGATTGAGAACTCCCTGATAACTGCGGTGCGAGGAATCAACACGAACTTTCACAAGTCACCGTAAGCAAGACGATACAACTGGGTCTCTTGATGTAGGTCGAGACAAGACTTTCGATCAATGCGATGTCGCTTTTATTTCCTCCATTGCTAACGTTTGCAATCAAACCTTTCACCCGAATTGAAGAAGATTGTCAATGTTTTGGAAATACCAGGAATCCACGCATTCATACCTGGCAGGTCGCAAAATGAGAGATCTGCAACACCTGGGCCGCTGATCTGCAGAGTAACGCAGTTGGGCGAGAACTGCAGCTCGTCGCGGACATCATCCTCCAAGTTGGTCATCAGAAAGTCTTTTGCGGATTTGCTTGGGTTCAAGATCGCGCGCTGCGCCCGCCGGATGCGCTCCTCGACCTCGGCGGGGTCAAAGATGGTTGGGCCGAATATTTCAGTGCGGACCTGCCCCAAGATTTGGCCTGATGCATCCTGGAGGCGTCGAATGGATATCACGCAGTTCCATGGCCCCTCAGAGTGGGATAACCGGCACTCTGTAGGACACCTGGAATGCTAGCCTTGAATATATGATTAAGCAAAGGGCAGAATTTAGGCATACCGAGTACAAGTTCCAGCAGCGCGGGGGAGTGTGATCCCAGAGATGGCCTCGATGAGAGATGATTTCCCAGAACTTTGAGGGCCAACCACTGCGATCTGTGGAAGGTCGATATCCACCTGTACACTAGATCATGCTTCTTATCAGAAACCGCCTATCTAAGCTTGAAATTATTCGTACCCTGTGCTGTGCAGCCTGTTCACGAGGTCCAGCGTCCGCCTCCTTGATCCTGATAGATTTGGGTCAGAAAGCCCGACGCCGTGGTTGGAGGAGGACATGTCTAATTCGTCTGGGAACAGCTCTTGCTTAAGTTTCTTTGTTTAGATGATGTTAGAGTGCTGTGGATATTGCGCTCAGAAGAAAGGCAAACTATTTTGGGTCTGCTGCAGAGTTTTATACATGATGGTAAGCGCTTTGTGTGGCAGGTGTGGGTCCACGGGTCACGGGGCGAAGCAGGCACCCTGCAAATGGGCTGCGCATATCCATGACACCATGATGCTATAGAGACCCAATTGTCACCTTCGTCACCTTCGTCGTCAAGCAGAGCCCCAAATACTAGAAAGAATCAAGATACTGACAGCTTGAAAACACTCCATGTGCAAGATAAATGATTATGACAACTTGAAACAGTGCTATCATTGGCAACCTCAGAAGTTGATTTGCAGAAGCTGCGCACTAGCGTCATTCAACCGCTCAAGCTTCTTCAACAACTCCTCGCGGCGATCAGCAACATGAGGGCTCTCCATGGCCATCTCTTTGCAAATGCGGTGTCCGTCTGGGCCGTTGATGCCAAGCCCAGAATACAACATTTTCAAAACATCACGCTCAACCCCAAGAACCAGCTCGTAATCGATCGCCAAGGGAACGTTGTCCACGAATCGCTTATAGGCCACTTAAAACCACGAAGAATTAATAATCAGCTTCGATAAAGGATGACTATTTGAGAGGCTACCTACCTTGGAAGTAGCCTCGAACATCAGCCATGATCTCAAGAGCAGGGGCCATAGGATCGTTGCGGTATAGTTTAGGTAGATCCTGGGGGGTAATACCCACCATACCCATTTCGGCGAGCCCGGACATCACTTTCGCCAGCCCGGTCTGAGCAGGCGTTGGGGCTGGGGCTGTCTTGCTGCTACCTTGGTGGGTGGGAATTCCAACCAGTGGCGTGTAGGTTGAGATTGCTCTCGAAAGGTGTACGTTTCGGTCTTGCATGCGGGCGGCTTTGAAATACGACAGGAATTTGGTTTTGTAGTCCGCCAAGTAGTGATTATTCAAGGAAAAGGGTTGGTCCTCGATTTTCAAGAGCCAATCGACACGTTCTTCGGCCTTAACAAGGCACTTCTGTATATGATTATGCAATAAAATTCTGTCATGATAAAGTTAAAGGATTTGAATGGAATTGATAGGAGAGTCCTTTACCTGACGTGGTGTTCCAAACCACCTTGCCCAAATGATGAAAAATGATTAAAGACGAGCTTGGTAACGTGGTCCAAGATCATAGCGTGGATGACCTTGCAAAGAACTTGTGCAGGCGCCTTCCACTCCTTGAGAAAGGTGTCGATGAATGTCCTCTGAACGACAAAGGGATAATGTCCCGGAAGTTCACGTGTGCGAGCTCTGCCATTCAAGTCAATGAGGGGGTCACAAGCTTTTGAGCACTGCTTACAGATAGGCCCGATCGAGTACCTCGTCGATGTAAATAATGCCGGAAGCCCTTTTTCTCTTGTTTCCTGCTAATTCCCCATCATCACTTATCACTTGGTCGACACCATCCACATCCTCTTGGTCTTCATCATCATCATCATCATCATCATCATCGTTGTCGTCGTTGTCCCTGTCGACATCGGTGCTCAATGACGCATCCCCATCCTCGTTGACTAAAAATTTGGGTGAAGCCAAAGTCATTTTACCAGCTTTCTTTTCGAAAGGAAGAAATCGTGGGGCTGTTGATTTTATGGCCTTGCGGAATCTGGCTTGTGCGGGCCGAATAAGTTGCAGAAGGCCCTCCTTATCAGCTACGCCTTCGACATGCCTCGCAAGGTCAGTTGCAAAAAGGTGGAGACGCGAAGCGACCTCATTGATGGCATCCTTTGATGGCTCCCTTGGGAGTTGCGCAAGAGTTTCTCTGGTTTTGAGGATTGCTCGCTCAAGCTCATCCTGGATTTGTGGGAGCCTAAGGAGATGTGAGATCGTTACGCACATTCAAGCGCCCAGCAACTTGACTGACCGTTTTGAGATTAGATCAGATAGAATTGAACTCAGGCGCTCAACGAGGTTGGACGTGCGGAGGTATTTCTGATATATAGAGTCAAGCTCTGACCAAGGGGGTGTAATTGAGAAAAACTCGTCCTCCCGAGTTCTGGCTTGGGACCATGTTATACCGTGCTGCAAGTCGACGGAGTTCGGCTGTTTAACGCAGTACCAATTATTCTCAAGTGACTCCTTCTCATTTCGGATAAAAGGGAGCCACCGCTGCTCTTCTCCAGACGGGATGCGATCTGGTTTAGTCAGAACACCTGGAAGGTGGAAATAAGTGGAAGGGACGCTTCAACGTAATCGCAATAATTACCAATCGTCCTTTTCCCATCTGGATCATGAGTCTTTGCCAGGCGATGGGCACCTTGGTTTTCAAAATCCGCTAAAATTTTGTGTTTAATCAGCCAAGGGGAAACATTGTACATTGACCGGGAACCCACTCTCGCAGGCGACAGTCAGTAAAATTATACAGCTTGGTTTCTTGATATAGGCAGTCACAAGACTCTCAACGAGTTTGATGTCGCCTTCGTTCCCCCCTCGCCCAACGCTAGCAATCAGCCCTAGAAGTTGTTTTAGGATACCGCAATGGGGAGCATGATGTTGGACGTACCAGGCAAATCGCAGAATGATAGATCAGCAACGTCGGGTCCACTGATTTGAAGCGATACACAGTTATTGGAGAAGCTCAGCTCTGACTGGGAATCATCTTCATCCTCGCCTTCAAGGAAGCTTTTAGCCGCTTTAGAGGGGTTCAAAATTGCTCTCTGGGCACGGCGAATGCGTTGCTCGACATCCTTTTTGTTTGTAATGATAGGACCAAATTGTTCATTCCGGACCTGACCCAGGATTTGGCCTCTTGCATCAGTGAGCCGACGAAGAGACACCACACATTTCCACGGAGTATCAGATCGTGAGAGACGGCATTCCGTGGGGCAGCTTATGTCCGGAGTGAGTGGTCTTCTTGAAATTGGCGGGAACGAACGTACCGAGTGCAGGTCCCTGCTGCACGGGGCAAAGTAATTCCTGAGATCGACTCAATGAGCGACGATTTCCCAGCGCTCTGAGAGCCAATGACAGCTATTTGGGGGAGGTCAATGTCTACTTGAACCCTTTGTAGACCGAAGCATCAGAAATGGGATATGCAGGGGTTCGGGTTTCCACAAACCCAGTCGAGTGCAACTTGTTAACCAGATCCAACATGTGCCTCCGTCCTTGTGAAAGCTGTGGATTTGAAAGGCCAACGCCATGCGTTCCAGGTTGCCCTTTAGAGATGATAACCATACTGCTGAGTGGGAGACTAAGAAAGGGTTGGTATGCATTCAATTGAATTTATAGCCCGCTTTTCGAGATAAGACCACTGTACCCCGATTTATTTTCATGTTGGATTTGATTAGGATAACACTATCGCAAATCGCAATGAGAATAGCGACATCGTAAGTGTAACATGCTTGCTTCCAATACATTCCTTACCGTGACTGTAATTGCTTCTTCCCTGTTCTTCGCATAATGCTATTGCCCGCAGAAGTGGATCCTGGTGAGAGGTCAAGAAAAGCGAACTGAAACAGAGTTTGCATCGAAATGTAAAAATATAAACACTTGTTTACTTTTGAGCGCTTGCCACTTCGCCACGGCTTTTTAGAACCGTGAATAAAAGCTTATGTAACCCCTCTTATTGTAGGTTTCCTTGTGCGCCTCTCAACGAAGCGTTCGAATAACCGGACGCCACGGTGGCTATTACATCCAACGCCCTTCTCCAGTATAAATGCTTCTAATACCATTGTACTTGATGCGTCTAAGAACTGGGGGACAAACGAGGTAGCCTTATCAATGGCTTCGGTGGCTAGGTTTAGCCTTGTAGATGTTGCGGGAGAATGACTCTGAAGGTTGACACGTTGACCAATCGGGTCTTTCAGCGGAGGTTTTTTTTGCATGGCTGCTGTCGCTTTGAACCCAGCCGTGATTCGGATAGCCTTGCTGATGATTCCTTTTGTTGAACATTCCCAGCAAGTACGGTGCGTAATAATCTGTTGTCTAGACTGTCACCTATTTTAACAGCTTGTATTACCTGGCGACCATGTGCGAATTGTATTTATTTTCATTGACCAAGACAAATACGATCAGGAACCCTTTGAATCACCGACATCAAGAGTTTTGGTTCCATGACATGTACCAAGGAACAAGAAATAATCATTAACCGAGTCCAGCGATATGTTTCTCCTGGAAGGAGAAAACGTTTGTTCGTACATTAAAGAGAGAACAATAGCTGTTGATTGATGGCCCGTGCGTGGGAATGCGCTGATTTCACAGGAAGCAATATCAATCTTGTCATTTGTGACGGTGACCTCAAGCGAAAATCTTGCGCACTGACCACCGGCCTTTTCAACGAAACTCATCAGATGGATAATGGAACCTCACCGACAGACATAGCGGTGGGATACAAAGGAAAAGCACACCGATCCTGGCCGCAACTACCAGAGGAACTCATCAGGTCAGTTTGCTCGCCCGGGTGCTCTACGCGCTGTGTGGCCCAGGGTTATCTGCAAATTAACATGTTAATAATCGCGACGGGATCAGGCACATTGCTACCTACTATCTATTGGATCTTGCTGCGACGAAACATGTACCAAAGACATGGGAGACGCGGGAATATTGGCACCCAAGAATGGTCTACACCTCCCTACGCGACGCTTTGGAACTTGAGAGGAATCTCATGCCCATATGTCCCCAATGGCATCAAGCTCGTAAGTTCCTGCTCTCCGTTTTCATACGCCCTTTCCCGGAATCCATTGCAGCGGCTTTAAGCGCTCGCTTTTTAAAACACACTGTGCTGATATCGCCACATTCTAGTTGAAGTGCATCTATTCTGGCAACAGGCGGTAGCGCTTATCGACCCCGTTGATCTGCTCGCCCACCACGCGGTCGTACACCCGAAACCCACAAACCCCACAAATCATTCCTCCGCCGCTCCACAATTACCTATGCGGTTTACGCCATATCGCCACTTCCGCAACATCACAAACTGTAGCTGCTTCGTTTGCAGAATCAATTACCCTACAAACAGTCAAGGACTGACTACTGCAAAACGTTCCATTAATTCCAAGCTTCTAGGCCCAATCGCGCTATGTCGCGATCATGACCGTCGCCGTGTCGCATTCTGTGGACTCTGCCTACGCGAGGCACCGATATTCGAGACGGCAACCAATCCAATGACGCATTCCGCGACGGACGCCCTGGTGTCCATCCTTGAGAACGAGGATGACGACCCTGAGGGATGGAAAGGTGTTGATGCCACCTGTAGGAATTGTCGTGGAGAGTGGCTATGGTACCGCGCCAGTCAGTCTCAGCGGGACCGCGAGGCCATCGGGGGAAACACGATGATTAGCGAGGATTGGGAGACACGCCAATGCGTCGATGGGTTCCTGGACCTCGCTGAGGGTTCGATTAGAGATGTGATTAGCCTCGCAAGGGACAAGTGGTGGCTGCGGAAAAACACGCGCATGTGTGATATGATGCTGCAAGCGTTAGCGGCTGCCAAGTTCAATGATGGAGGTCGGGTTATTGGTAGTGGCCCTGGAGGCTATGGACGGGGAGACTACGACAGTTTGGATATTGGCGAGGAGGAGGAAGAAGAGGAAGAGGAAGAAGAGGACCCCGAAATGATGCAGATGACTGAAGAAGGGGGGGTGCGTGACCTAGCTTTGGGGGACTGGGCGCGTGCGCGCATCCTTGATGGTCACTGGATCAGCCCTGCAGATATTTATTACCGGCATTTCGATAACGGCAGGCCAGCTGCGGTGCCCGCCATCCATCCATGCCCTTGGACGAGGGATCGTGAAGGGTCGTCGATCCAAGCTTCAAATAGCAAAGAAGGTGGAGACTTGCCGAGTGACGAGGAGGAACACCCCACGGAAGCCATCGTCAGCGCGGAGATGCCTCCATCATACGCACTCTGTGAACAAGCTTACGTGGCCCACTCGAGACAAATGCGTGTCGTGTTGATGCCTGCGCTTCGCAACGTTGTGCGGAAGTTAATCATGGAATCCGCGATCTCTGGTGAGGACCCAGCCATCCAAGCTGCGCGGATGTCACTCGAAGACGTATTACGTACCCTACGGGAGGAAGAGGGGGTGTGGCTGGATGGCGTCGATTGGGCTGATCGCAGACGAAACGAGGACGAGGCTCGGCGTAGGCGGCGGAGGGAAGAAGAACAGGCAAAACGAAAACGACCAGTGGATGACGAGTTGCTTTCAGAATCACGCTCGAGTAGTGGGACAAGCAGCTCAAAATCCTCATCGGATTCCTCGAATGCGACGAGTCCGGTCCTCTCGACGTCGACGCTTCAAACAACGCCGTCTCCCCCGCCATTGAGTGATGAAGGTGGCGTTGAGAAGAAAGAAGAGGATAATCTACCACGAGTGGCTTTCCCAGTTTCTCCTGTGCTCACTCCCCCTCGATTGCTCCGACCGATCCCATATGTGCCGGTAACAGCAATGCACATGCCACAATACAGCCAGGAAGCCTTGAGGGCGGTTAGTGATTTGCCTCTGCCTCGTTCTGCATGATGTTGAACATCCCTTGGTTATACTTTTAGGTCTGGCGTGAGGCATGTTCACCCCTGTATCAATGCAGATGCAAGATTTGCGAGCGCGCTATTGCCGCTCACAATGCTGCCAATGGGCATGGTGCTGTGCCTATACCTACCCAACCATCCACTGAGTCGGAGACTGCAGTGCCCCTGGATTCCGCAGTCGTCCTCCGTGAAAAGAGGATAGTCAAAACCTCTCCTCCAGAAATTCAACTCCTGGAAAGTGATGATATCGATGGGGAAGGTGAGGATGAGGTCGAGGAAATCGATCTTGAGCATCAGACGGCCGATGAGGACGACGATTCCCGGTTTAGCGATAGCTTGAGCGAAGATTACAATCATTCAAGATATACTCCTTCACCGGAAATCATTCCAAAGTCGAGGAAACGTTCCTCCGATGAGCTGGATCTGGACACCGAGACGGAGACAGTCGAAGATGACGATGTTTTGCCAAGGCCTCGACACGACCGGGCGGGTACTCCCCCAAAACGTGTTCGTCGTGAGGAAAGCGAATTCGGGGATGTCCCGGCCCTCAAGGACTCTGTTGCTCTACCAGCCAGGGTAGGCAAACGGGGGAGTGCTGAGCTCGAAGATGGCGACACGTCCCCGACGGTGTCCAAACGAGTTCGTGTGGGTCCAGTTGACTTCTCATACACAAGTTCCACCTTTCTAGGCAGCGAGAAAGGCTTTGCCATTGATGCAAGCGATCCTGCACTACCGACAGGGGCCGACCCACCCCCAATGATCATTGGCCTCATTGATACGAGTTCGCCCTATGTTGTTGATGATGACGATGATGATGGCGAGGTGTAATAGAGACATAGGTTCCCGTTTCATCTGTTATTTTCTCCGCTAATGTCCTTATTATCGTGTTTCTAGTCTTCCTTTTTTTTGCTTGCTTGTGTACAACCTACCACACTGTTCCGAAATAGATTGGATTGCATAATCAAACTAGTCCGTCCTAATTATTCGCCTTTTTTTCTTGTGATACGAGATTTCATCTGTACGGTTGATCGATATGGGCCTTGACTCAAGCTAATTCGTATCTGACCGGCTCGACTTATTTTGGCAGGTTTGAGAGCCCAGACACCGAGTTGCGACTGTCGGCTGATGTTCCACGACGAGTTGACGATGAATACAGCTAGGTCAAGCTGGAAATAACTTGGGGAAACTCCCCCGAAATACGACCGCTATGATCCTTTTATGTAGTGGGGAACCAGTTGCCGCCAACAGCATGAAAGCTGCTCGGGAGTAAGGTCAAAGTGCATTGCTTTCCGAAAATAGTTCAACTTCTCACTATTTTAACCACTCGTAGGTATATTTGCATCGCGACGCCTATAGGCTATATGGGGTCACGAACCACAGTAAAAGGTTAAAATTACGCAACGCATGATCACCCCTTGATGCAAAATTAACAACTGGCTTCCCTTTCGGGGGAAATTAGTAGGTTCCCCATTGTCAATATGAAGGGTGACTCAAAATAAGTCCTTGTGAGTGGAGCGTATTCCGAATTTACACCTTCCCATGGGTCCTCTGACCACCCTAAGCGTTTACCAGGCCCAAATATACACGTCAGCATCACTATCGACCTCACGTCGATCATACACAAGTATTACCGCGACGTGGAGATAGGTCTTCGCGCTATAGGGCGGGTTCACTTCGGGTATTCCAAGGTATGTGCTCCAGGCTGAAACTTCCTGTTAGGGGATGCTGTTGTCAGAAAGTCACCTTTGGTCTTGTGCAGGATTCAACAAATTTTCCGGACGCTAGGTATATAAACTGCAGCCAGGTGCGCCTTAATTCACCAGCTTCAAGCAAATCTTCCGTAACAATGTTCCGCGCAGCTGCTCTACTATCCTTCGCTCTCATCGCTGTGGTTTGCGGCCAACAAGTCGGTACGCAAACGGCAGAAACGCATCCTCAGCTCAGCGTCCAGAAGTGCAGCAAGTCTGGTGGCTGCCAGACACAGCAATCAACCGTGACCCTTGACTCCAACTGGCGCTGGCTCCACACAACGAGCAGCACTACGAACTGCTACACTGGAAACACCTGGGACACGTCACTTTGTCCCGACGGTGTGACCTGCGCGAGGAACTGTGCCCTCGATGGGGCCGATTACCCAGGAACATACGGAATAACCTCCTCCGGGAATGCCCTTACGCTCAAATTTATCACCCACGGTCCATACTCTACTAACATCGGCTCCCGGGTCTACCTCATGGCGCCTGGTAGTGACAGCATGTACGAGATGTTCAAACTGAAGAACCAAGAATTTACGTTCGATGTCGATATGTCTCAATTGCCGTGTGGTCTGAACGGCGCCCTCTACTTCTCTCAAATGGACGCAGATGGAGGTGCCTCCAGATTCTCTGGAAACAAAGCTGGGGCCAAGTACGGAACTGGTTACTGTGACTCTCAGTGCCCCCATGATATCAAGTTTATCAATGGCGAGGTACGCTGTCCGTTTTGGAACCTACACCTCCAAGGGAAATAACCCATTTTTCTTTACCAAGGCAAACGTTGGTGGTTGGGCGCCATCAGCAAACGATCCAAACGCAGGAACGGGTACTTATGGGACCTGCTGCGCCGAGATGGATGTCTGGGAAGCAAACTCCATCGCCGCCGCGTACACTCCCCACCCCTGCACCGTCACCTCCCAAACAAGATGCTCCGGAAACGACTGCGGCGATGGAGACAACAGGGCTGGTGGTGTCTGTGATAAAGATGGTTGCGACTTCAATTCCTTCCGCATGGGCGACCAGTCCTTCCTGGGCCCTAGCATGACCGTCAACACCCAGCAGAAATTCACCGTCGTCACCCAATTCATCACGGCGGACAACACCACAACCGGAGCGCTCAGCGAGATTCGCCGGCTGTATGTGCAAAACGGGCAAGTCATCTCGAACTCCAAGGTCAACGTCCCCGGCATACAGGAATACGACTCCATCACCACGCAGTTCTGCGCGGACCAGAAGACCGCATTCGGCGATCCGAACACGTTCCAGAGCAAGGGCGGCCTCACTGGTATGGGGGATGCGTTCGACAAGGGCATGGTTTTGGTGATGAGTATCTGGGACGACCATGACGTCAATATGCTGTGGCTGGACAGCGATTACCCGACTACCAAGTCGGCTAGCACTCCTGGTGTTGCGCGCGGCACATGCCCCACCAGTTCTGGTGTACCTGCGGACGTGGAAGCGAACGGCGCTAACATCCAAGTCACGTACTCTAACATCAAATACGGCGACATTGGATCAACATACGCCTAATAGAAGG
>JASFDG010000169.1:0-13901 GCA_036937095.1 Phaeolepiota aurea
GCATATGCGCCCATGTTTGCTCAAACCAGAGAAGGGTGTGCGGCCAGTCTCTACCCGCCTGCCACGGCTTTCCCACCGCGCGCGAGAAGCTTCCTCGAAGAATGGCGTAACCGAGAGCACAGGAGGCATAGCCATCATCGCGCCCAGGTCATCATGAGCAGTGCAATCAGCAATACTGCAGCTGGCCTGATATGAAACGAAGCTGGCTGCGCAAGGTTGAAAATAATCATTTTGAGCCGTTGGCCCTTGCTCCATCCCCGTCCAAATTTCAAGGCATTCGGCGAGCCCAATCGTCCCGAGTTTGGCGGTGCACAATATGTAAGGGGGTTGATTGGGATGGATTACACAGAGACGTGAATCAGTCCGTCTTGCGCACTACGCAACGCAACTCCTTCCAACCACCCTGCATGCGCGGCGTCACCTCCGCGGGTCCCACACCCGGGCCTGCCTCATCCCCATCATCTCCATACAACCAGCTTAATGTCCCTTTCTACCCTGGCTTGCCCCATGCATACGCCGCCGCATTCCGCATGAGGTCTGGCAACAGGCCCTTCACACACGAGGGACGCGCGTACACCACGGCCGTGGACTACGGGTGCAAGTCTCGTTTGTTGAGATAGTGGAGAGACTGTGTGCTGTGTGTTGGAGAGGTTGCTTATCGTTTTTGATGCTGGAGAGGATCACCTGACCCAATACGCCGGCGCGTGCTCTCATCGCTAAGGAGGATCATGCGTCTGGCAAGCTTCAACGCGCCCATCGCCTTCCCACATGCTGCTTGCAACTTATGCAACTGGATCTCGAGCGGGGGTGGGAGGTCGGTGAGCTGTGCGAGCACACCGTGCATGAAGGCAATGCGCCATGCAGTTGGGAGGAGCACCATCAACTTCGACATAGAACTGCCTGCGTCACCACCAGGAAGCCCGCGAGCGGCGATGTCGTTGCGAATAGGAGTTAGGTGGGTGGGCAGGGAGTGTGTTACAATATAGGATTGACTCTTGAGGGACTGGCCGATATTGATTTAGGTATGATGAGAAGGCGAAATATACTACTACGCCCGCCATGTTCATGCATATTGACCTCATCATCCTTCAGCGTCGAAACACACACGTAGCCTATTCTGGGAGATGTGACAATCTACAGCACATGATCTTCAGCCAATTTCTGTGCAGCAGCAAGGGGCATGCATAACACACCTTTTTAATTGGCTTGCTCACGCGTTGAACGACGACGCCTGTCGCTGCGTGTTTTTGGGAAGAACCCCCTGTTCTTGTCCAGCTCACACTTGAACCCCTGTCCAAGCAAGCAGTCAGCCTTGAAGACAAGAATCGATATGGTGAGGCGTGAAAGCGGACCTTACACATCCGACATGGATCTAAGCAAAAAATGGAAGAACAACTTCAATCCTGCTCGCAGCTATTGTACGCTTCATACAATCTTGGTTACATTTCCTGACCCTTCCGCGATACCAATTTCTCTGTGGTGCTAAGAACAGTGAATAATATTGCATAGGGTCAAGAATATTAAAATCCGGCTCAGCGGCTGAGCGACAAAGACAGTTTTTATCGATTGGAGTCCTGCTTAGATGCGCGGACTGACGTGGCTGCTGCTTACCATTTCTGTACGCCAACGCTTTGGGTGTATAGACATAGGAATCGCACACAGCGGTTGAGAGAGTTATCTCACCTGTGAACCTAAATTGAATAATTCAATTTGCTGGTCACGACGCGGTCACGTGCCGTAATTCGAACTTTGTGACCTCCCATTGTTCACCCAAATTGTAGCCCCCGCTCAAGTTCCTGTTTCTCTCTGCCTTTATCGTTTCCTACAGTTTCGGGATATGTCCTCCTCATTTCTAGACCAGTATGACCCACTGGATATCATAGGAAATGGTTCTTTTGGTGTTATCCGCAAAGTAAGGCGGAAGGTGGACGGCGTGGTATGTGTCACGCCTTCTATCTTTACTTTTCCAATGTTCACTTGTTATGGTAGGTTTTTGCTCGCAAAGAGCTCAACTTTGAACGTATGACAGAAAGGGATAGGAAGCAGATAGTGGCTGAAGTGTTCGTCGCCTCTAAATCGCGTCGCAAATATGATCCTTGGGTGCTAACCCGTAATTTCTAGTAACATCCTAAAAGACCTCCATCACGACCATATTGTACGATATCACGACCGATACGTTGACCGAGACGCTGGGATTCTCTACATTCTCATGGAGTACTGTGGGGGTGGTGATCTCTCGACGGTCATTAAGCAAGCCATGAAACAAAATCGACCCATCCCCGAAGACACGATATGGAACTATTTTATGCAAATTTTGCTCGCACTACACCACTGCCATCATCCTAATGGACACAGCCGGAGCGGTTCTGCGAGTAGTGGATCTGGGCTAGATGCGGAGGGCAACAGCAGGAGGGTTCAAATTTTACATCGGGATCTGAAGCCGGACAATGGTGCGTCATTTATCGGCTTCTCTTGGTGTATGCTATGCTCACCCACAATCTAGTATTTTTAGATGAAAATAATACAGTCAAGTTGGGGGATTTCGGTCTTTCCAAGGCGCTTGCGCAGGCAAGCTTCGCGAACACATACGTTGGGGTACGATTGCATTGCTATGACGCCCTAGCCATGCGGCTCACATTCTATGCAGACCCCGTACTACATGTCACCTGAACTGATGCAGGAAAAGGCCTACGACTCCAAGTCTGACATTTGGTCGCTCGGATGTCTGATATACGAACTATGTGCACTAAAACCTCCTTTCCACGAAGCCAAAACTCACTCTGAGCTCAGCATATTCATCAGGTAAGGTGTCAAATTCATTGAAGAGTCCTCGCTCACTGTGTAACTAGAAATGGACGAATCCCACCGCTACCTCGAGGCTATTCCCAATCGCTGTCTGCAGTCATCAAGGCGATGCTGAACCTTAATGCAAGTGTTTTGATTCCGGCAAGGATGCCCTCACTAAATCTCATGTAATATTTAGCCCGCAATGCGTCCATCTGCGGCCCAACTACTCCAGCACGAACGCCTTGAATTGGTCTTCAAAGTCGCAGAAACCGAGAAGATGTAAGTCGATACGTTAATTCCAAAGGGTGTTGTTATAACACCAGCACCCAGGCTATCAGTGGTGAAGAACCATAGGTCGAACGTGGTAACGAAGGAACGCGAGATCGCCGCGCGCGAGCAGGCCGTTATCGCGCAAGAACAGCAACTTGCCTCTGTACTTTCGCAGAAGGATCAGGAGATCGCGGCGCTACAAACCCACATTGCCCAAATTCAACAACAGACACGTTACACGCAACTGGACATTGAGATGGCTGTGAAGCAGGGCATCGCTCGACGGGAGGAAGAACTTCGCGTCCTAGTGATGAAGCGGGAGGAGGAGGTTGGCGTGGCAATGACGAAACGTGAGGAAGAGATTATGGAGGCTGTCCGCCGCAGGGAAGCAGACGTCTGCGATGCCTGGGTTGCGCGAGAGGCGGAGATACGGAAGGAGGTGGAGGACAGTATCAAAGCTGTGGAAGAGCGCGTAGCGTGGATCAGCCAGCGGGAAGCCGAGTTGAAAGAGGAAGAAGACCGCATCGAGGGAACGAGGCAAGAGGTGGAGCTGAAACTGAAGAAGTGGGAAGAAGGGTTAGCGAAGAGTAGGTACTCACTTTCATTTATCTTGCGTTGTTGACGTATCTTTTCCAGGCCGTAAAGAGAAGACTCCCCTGGAAGAAGTCAAGAACCTTCTTGAACCTCTTTCCCGTATGTCGCAGGAAACGCCTCAGCAGCAGCGTCGCAAGTTAGATAGCCGTCCAACTCCCCAACCATACCTAAAGCCCCACCTCTTCCCGACGCTCGAGACTCCTGTGACACGCCAAAACTATGATGACGTGTTGGCATCAGCTATGAAAGGGGTGGTTCTCACCTCAACGGGTGAAACGCTTGCAACGCCTACCCCTGCTCAACTCGCGAGGCTATTCGACAGTTCGCCGAAGGTTGGGCTCAACTTTTCAAAGATTTTTGACTTTGAGGATGGTGATGCTGCCCACGCAGACGCAGGAGAAGACAGTCCTCCCCCAAGTCCCAGCACGAGGAAGGAGAAGGAGCGAGACCCCGTGGATGACCCTGCTGAAAAGGATTCATCGGCTGATGGCCCCTCAACGAGCACTGTGGAGACGCCACCTTCTGCGGTGCCTCCCACTCGCCTTCGCCGTCCGTCGATAAGGACATCAAACCAGCGGCCACAGCCCTCTCGAGCGTCATCTCTTCCTTCGTCTACCTCTGACCCAACGAATCTGGCAACTTCACATCCGTCAGGGTCTATATCTGCCTCCCTCTCCTCGGCCCCTTCAACAACCCACCAAGCAAAACCGCTCCCTCATCCCCACTTGCAAACAACTGCGTCGTCATCCTCAGGACGTATAGCGTTCCCCGGGCCAGCCCGACCACGCACCTCACCGGAGTACGACCTCGCGGATGAAGAGAACCTGCCCAGCCCGTTCTTGAAGCGCACAGAGCGGGCAGCATCGAAGCTGGCGGCGGCGTCCGGGGCAACAACGGCTACGAGCAGCACGGCTTCTATGAGGGCGAAGCGGCGGCCGAGCAGCGGGAACGTGCTCCGCGCGGTGGCGGCGGCGAATAACGTTGGGCGTCGGGGGGCGCCAGCGAGTGATGCAGTGGCAGCAGTGGGGCTTGTGGGGAACTCGGGAGGCGGATTAGAGGTGGATTCTGCTGGTCCCGTTACTTCCCGTCCGTCCCTCGCGACTGCGCGCAAAGCGGGCGAGGAGGCAAGGCGAGCGTTGTCGCGGTCATAGTTCTGAAATTTCGTTTCTCTTTGTTTCTCTTTTTATTTTATTTTTTGGTGTATTATATTTTGATTCTTCGTTTCTTGCCCTTTTCTGGGTGCGATCTATGTTTGTCCTCAACCTGTTGCAGTAGCGATCCGTGACGTGGATGTACGCAAAAAATCCGAAAACTTGGCCTCCTTTCCGGGACCGCCAACGTCAGAACCTTTGTCTGCATTATGCCTTTCGGAAGCAGTTGGGAGTTGACACTGCTGAGTATCTGGTGCATTTACAGCCGCAAGCCTCACCTGAACTAGTCGAGCAGATTCCGTCCGCAATTAAACATGGTCTACAGGAACAACCCTGATCCCCTGATTCTTGTCCATATTCAGAAACGGCTTCTAAGGATTTTCAGTTCCTGGTCCAGGCCGCCCATTATAGTGCCCAGCCGCTTGTCGCCAATCTGTGTACGTCACGTGTGATATTCGCAAAGCGTAAAGGTTCATGCATTCATGCTCAGGTTACAGCGCCTATCGTGACGCGGATGGGTTGGGGCGTCGGTGAGGGTCCAACAAAAGCCCTTCCAGAGGCGCGAATAAATAGTCAGACTAATAAATTTCGTAGGCTTAACATAGCCTATCTAGATCTGGGGGATCAGCGTTCTATATTGGTGCCTATGGCTGAGCAGCCATGGTGTGGGGTGCTTTCATAGCTCCGAAACCGTCGGCCCACAGCCTCCCATACAGTCAGGCCAGGCTAATAATTTCATGTCTTTTTGATGTTTCATGGAGTCAGCTCAGCATTCACAATATTAATAGTATTCACCGACCAACATATCTAACCTAACCTGCGATGATCCTCATTGATGGTAAGATGTGCATATTTGGCATAATGCACAATGTCACCATCATGCATGTTCAACTGGACGATATCATGATGGATCCAATGCCAAGCATAGCCTCGGCCCATAGCCATGCAGCGCACTTCCCAGTTGCTGCTGACGTCCGAGTTGGGCTCACAGTTTCGGCTCAAGGCGCCTGCACCTTCTAGCTGACCTCCAACCATCTTCAACGACATAGATGCGGAACGACTTGGTGAATACCAATGGTTGTGGTCACGCACATAAAGTTGGATCAAATCTCTGGGTTGGGGGTCCTGAATGGCGTGAGTGGTGTGCGCCACGTCCAAACTAGATCAGTCGTAAACGTTACTAATGTGAGGAGGCTTTTCCTGTGGCGGCACTACCAAGAGGCCTGGCTACAGAATAAGTAGTGTAGTACAAGGTCATTGTAATAGTACAATAATCTTATCTTATCCGAAGATAACCCTAACCTTAAATCTATTTTTTTTTTCCCTTAGCAAAAGAAACGCAGTTTATTTTCTGATTTTACTAGCGACATGTATAGACTGTGCTCGTTCAGAACAACGACAACAACTCTCGCCTGCCGTGCTCTTCACTCAACTTCTTTCCTCTCAACCACTATGAGCTCTTCTACACAGAGTCTTGCCCGCGGTAGTCGTCGGTCTAAACGACCGCGTCTTGCAGGAGACAATGTCAACAACAGCCACCGAGCAGGCCCTACACCCCGTTCTGCCTCGAGTGCTGCAATGGCATTGGCTCCGACGACGGTATCAGCATCAGCATCAGCATTAGCAGAAACTACCACTCCCTTTGCCCAAGTGCGCCAGCCCAGTCCCAGCCGCCACTTTTCTGACCGCAAATTCCAAGATGCGCCCATATCCGCCGCGTCGAAGGCCGGCTTGAAACACGAGTGAGCATTTTGGCTTACTTGTACGCGCTCTATAGTTGCTGATCGTCCTCTCGTTCACCTTTAGATTCATGTCGGATGTACAAGGTCTGTGATTGGTGAATTTTCGCCCTTTCTCATTTTTACTGAGACGCGTGTATGAATTTGCAGCCGCTACCCTCGATGTATGTTGCTGTGTTATCTTGCTGTAATTTGACTGACCACATGACTTTTCAAGTTGGCACTTGATGGTCGTGATCTGCTTGTCCAGGCCAAGACGGGAACCGGTGAGCATAACTCATTTTCTCACCGACGGCGAAACTCACCGCACTTTGCCAGGCAAAACTCTCGCTTTCCTTCTCCCCGCGATCGAGCGGCTGCTTCAAGTCGGCAAACCTCTGCAGGGCATATCAATCCTCGTCATCTCTCCGACGCGGGAGTTGGCGCTGCAGGTGAGCTTCATTCATCTATCTTTATATATTAACAGTCTTCTGAATCTCTACGTGCAAAGATTGAACAGGAGGCGGAAACGCTTCTCAAGCACCATCCGTTCAAAGTATGCCACGTTATCGGTGGAACAAAGCAGGTCCTTCTCTGCTCACACACGCCCATATTGTGCTAATACCTACTCCCCTAGCATATATACAGAAGCCAATCGATTGAAAAAGGGGTGCGACATCCTGATCGCGACCCCCGGGCGCCTGCTTGACCACCTCGCGACGACGCAGGGCGTCTCGGCGGCTCTTGCACAGGCACGTGTCGTGGTGTACGACGAGGCTGACCGCCTCCTCGACCAGGGATTCAAGCCCGCGTTGGACAAGATCATGTCGCACCTTCCAAAGAACACACAGCGTCAGGCACTGATGTTTAGTGCGACAGTGAGCGAGCCGATTAAAAAGGTGTGTGGTGTCCAACGTCCCTGAATGAATTTAGAGGGTAATGACATCTTGTAGATTGCAATAGCAGCACTCAGGCCTGGCTATTCGTTCGTTTCGACACTCAAGGACGATGAGATCAATACACACGAACATGGTGAGTGGTTTAAGTTCGTTCTCGTTGCATCTAACATGGCATCCACCAGTTCCACAGTCTTACATCATAACACCCCAAGAAAACTTCTTTCCCACTCTCCTGACGCTCATCCGCAACGACGTCGCCGCTCACACGCCTCCTGGCGGTGACGCACGCAGTTCTATGTCAAAATTGATGGTTTTCTTCCCGACCGCGCGGCAGGTCGCCTTCGCACACGATGTGCTCGCGCAGCTCGCCGACCTCCCGTCGATGCTCGAGATCCACTCGCGTAAGTCTCAAGCAGCACGCGGGAAGGCGGCGGACGCGTTCAAGCTCGCAACGAGCGCGATTCTCCTCAGCAGCGACGTCGCGGCAAGGGGTATGGATTTCCCAGGGTACGTCTTGGTGTTTCGTTACTATGTGCATTTCACTTACATGTAATCTTCTTAACAGGGTGACTGCAGTCATCCAAGTGGGCATTCCGTCAGACGCCGAGCAGTATATCCACCGTCTTGGGCGCACGGCACGCGCCGGCGCAGCAGGCCAGGGCATCCTCGTCCTCTCGCAGCCCGAGACGTTCTTCCTCACCACGTCCAAAACGATCCGCGACCTCCCCCTCACCCAACACGCTCCGCTTCCCGTTTCCGTAACATCAACCAGCGAGAGCGAAATCAAGAGCGCACTAGGGCATGTCGACGCGGAGTCGAAGGCGGCGGCGTACCGCGCGTGGCTTGGGTACTATAAGGCGCACTTGAAGAGCCTGAGGTGGACACTGGCGGACCTTGTGCGGAACGCGGCGGCGTATGCGCGGGGCGGGCTCGGGTGGGCGGGGGATGTTATGCCGAGTGTGGATCCGCAGGCCGTGGGCAAGATGGGGATGAGGGAGGTGCGGGGGATGCTGAATGTCGTTGCGAGGGCGCCGCGTGTTGCTCCTGGTGGCGGCGGGGCTGGTGGGAAGGTGAATGGGACGGGGAATCGCGTGCGGGGTGGTCAGAAGGCGAGTGTGGGTGTGCTGCGTAGTGCGTGAAGAAGCATTCATTCATGGCACTGTTATGTGATAGATCTCATTATAATGGATAACCAAATATAACCCCAATGGACCTAAATACTGCACGGCACTAAGGCCTGGCGTCTCTACCCTCAAAAGAGTGTTCCCGCCCCCACGGCTCGAGCGAAAGTTTCGCCACTAGCAAAATCGGATAAGTTCTAAGCTCGCCGTGTTGATCGTGATGGCCTCCAAACTTGTCGGCTTATTGGATATGTATGCGCGGACACCTGTAAGTGCTACGATTTTGCGTGTTCGGAATAACCCGTAGGCAATCCGCTAGGGCGCCTTCCCGCGCCACAGCTTCTTCTGCGAGTGTTGCTGCAAGCTGTTCCTCAATCCGCACGATCAGTCCGGCGTGGAACGGCTCCTCTGCGATAACCTTGGCTCCCCGTCTCTGGTTATGCGACTGACTTGTGTATGCTGGGGTGTATGGGGTGTATGTTGTTGTCATGGACTTTGTTTGAACGTCGTACCGATGATGAGTGGCTGCTACCTCCCACAGTGCATGAGGCCCTTGCGGAGGCATCTCAATATTGCATCGCAACGAATCTCTTTTCGGAGATATGAGATGGCCAAATATCATTATCCGCAAGGATGCAACCGATGGGAAAGCAGCTGTGCTTGTTGATTTTGACTGGGCTGGTCCAGTGGGGAAGACGAGATTGGCTGGCATGAGGAGGTCGGTGCAATTGATCTCGCAAAACACGACTTGTATATGTTGAATAAGCGAACTGAACATAAAGAATCGAATTATATGTACCAAGACCTCGACTTGCCCTGTAAGTCCTGTCGCCACTGTGGCTGTCCACCGCCATCCCCACTCAGTCGTCACTGTCCGCCATCGCCGCCGCCCGCAAAATCCAACTCGAGTTTTTTTGAGGTCCCAGGGAATGGCGTGGTAGCGTTGAAAAGAACAGCTGGCATGAGCTTAAGCTCGCAGACATTCTTTCTGCATTGTTGTACTCACCCCACAGGCCCACAGTGAGGCTTGCGCTGCCACAGATCCCAAGATCCCGACATTCACATCAACACCATCGCCACTGTCGCTTTGCAGGAATCCAGACTTGAGTTGTGTGGAGTTCCGATAAATGGGGGTGTCAGCATGGCTGTCAAGGGGCTTGTAGATATAGTCTCTTCGTTGCCGGGGGTTACTCTCATGGGGTTTGTCCTTTCGATCGTTTCCCCCGCCGCTAGGAAGCAAGATGGAAAGGATGCTGAGATCTGAGATTCATCAGATGTGCGGAATGGGGTACAGTCGACGGAGTACGCAGGGGTGTGGAGGATGTATGTGGTAAGGCAAACAATTTCGCCAAGTCTACAGGCATGTTGTCAAGCCTGCACTGTATAAGAAAAAAAAACAGAGAGCTTCACCAGCATATCACATAACGCCCTTATTGCCACGAGCACGACTTGATCCAGCTGATGAATGTTGTGATTGAAGCCTACTGACTGGCCGCTTCTGCCCTCGTCGAGGAATTGGGCACAGATATGTTACACCTGTGAACGCCGCTGAGGCCAGCCCGTGATCTAATCGAAGCATTACACTCACTCAACCCTCTGATATGCACCACCACACACCCTCTGGACTAAAAACTCATCCGACCGCACCCAACCTCCCAAAACACCACCCGCCTCTCCTTCTCAAGGAGCAAAAGCCAAAGCCAAAGGAAAGAACCCGCACACGCCTGAGCCGTGGCAGAGGAGCAGCCACGCCCGCTCCTTCGAAGCACTCCTACTTGGCCTGCGCGGCCCATCAGCCGGTAAAGCGAATTATTCGAAGGGGAGCTGCTTCTGTATAGGTGCGGTTCTCCCACTTTACACATTGGGGAGTTTTTTTAATTGAACCGGCATGGCAGCCCGTGAGCACGCGCTCTCGCCGTACACGCCGCTGTGCAGGAGATGTGTAGCTATCTGAAATCATTTTTGGGATGTCCCATTCGAACTGGAGGGCCCAAAATTGGCGCTGAGCGCTGATACCCAGTTCATCTGGGAATAAATGATATCAACCGTTAGCAGGGCCAACGTCAGGCCAAAAGCAATCAGGAGTATCGTACCTTCTTAGTAATGTCAAAAAGTATAAGTCACAATGTCCATCAACTGCCTGACGGTGTCGATTTTCATTTGGCGACGTCGAGTGGGAAAGATGCGGCAAAGAACATAATCCCAATGTCTCGTCGTAAACACTAAAAAACAGGGTCACTGCGATGTAACTGGCAAGTAACCGCGCTTTCTCACGCTAGGGCAGTGCGTATTGGTTCGACAGCTAGCCCAAGATAATTTCTAGGCTCGCCGCGTTGATCATCATTTATGATAGCCTCATGTATGCTCGGACACCATAGGCGCTACAAATTTGCGTGCTTGCTTGGAACACCCCATAGGCAATTTGCTATGCTTCCCGGGCGTGATGGGAAAACCACAGTAATGAAGGCCTGGCACGCCTTGATGCCTGCAAGCACTGTAGCCATGTAATATTTGTATGATTCAATGGGAAGGCCACGATAGATGTTGTAACAAGTTCTTCCACAAGGTAAGTCATGTTCTTGTTGTGAATCATTAAATGACCCTGATGTTCTGGTCACCTGTAGTCCCTCTCTCATGAACCCGGCTTCCACGCCGCCACTGGCAGATGCACCGCGGTCATGACTTGAGTTAGCGCATGACTTAGTCAGACTGCAGTCATGACATCGCTGGCCAGCTGCCACCACTCCAATGGCTTCAGAGACATGTAGCACCATTTACATCGTTGCGCCACACCTACCATGCTGCAAAGATCAGCAATGACAATTACTTCAAACGGTCAGCAGACATGATCCTAGTTGCTTGCTCGCATTGGTTGGGTGTTTGCAGACACGTTTGTGTGGGCATTCATAAATTACAGGCTAAAACGAGTGCTCAAAATGGCTTGCGAGACCTTTTGAACACTGTTTAGAAGCCACCTCAAGCTCTGACAGGATTTACGCTCAGGCATGTATTTTTCTCTCCCATTTTTTTTATCCTCATCATAGGCCTACGAAACTTGTTCGAGTCACAACACCCATCCTTCCTGCCTTCAAGGACCTCCTACCCAAAGAGCCAGCAACAAACTTCACATCCGAAATTTGCCGCGCCTAAAACTCCGCGATGAAATGCTGGTTGTCACTGTCACCTACTTGCCAGGTGTTGTTGCACGTTGTGAGGTAGAGCTGCAGCCAAAGGTAACCAGGATTTAGTCGCAATTTTTGAGGATGAGATATAACTTACAAAGTATGCCAAAGGGGCCACGGTGACACACTTGGAATTATCCCCATTCTTTGGGTTGTATAGTATGCGTCTTTCCTACTCAACACCAGAAAATGGTTTGGGAAATGAGTCCCCTTGTAAGGTATGTAGTAAGTAACTTTGAAACTTACAAATAGGCTGAATGATTGGCTGCCTGTAGTTCCTGTACAGCTGGCCCCTTTGAGTGGCTTCGCAGTATCATTATAGCGGCCACCTGGTATATTCATGCACAGCCCATTGGATTTAAGCTGGGTGTCATCCTTATTGTTCAGCCATTGCTGCTTCTTATCTATAGGGGATCTGCAGGGCTGGACGTCAATAGTGGCGCCGGGTCCATTATTGGTGATGCACCAGTTCGTGTCGCCCATGAAGGTGAGCTGGAAGGGGGGCCTGGTACCGTTCAGTAAGTGTGTGTTTATCAACAGTGGTAGTAAAAACCGCCGCGCTGGGATGTGCGCCGCGATGACCATGCTGAGTGTTGCCAAACCTGCAAGAATATTCGCTATGTTCTTCATGGTCTCGATAAAAAACTGCTTGGATAGGATGGGGAAGTAAAAGGCGCATTCTGTGGTTTCGTCCAATCCTCATCTGGTACACAGTCGCTCAGGCTGAGCCGTCTCGTGTTATGCCTCTCGAACATTACGACTTCAATAACCCTGCGCGCAGGAGTTCTCACACAGCAACACGTTTGCTTTTTTTATCTGTTATGAATGTGCTGCAGTCTGACCATCATTTGATGTGCTTCTCTAAGACTGAGCACACTATTACACTGTTCCGCTAATACACGCAATGATAATCCACTGTTCTAGTTCTTAGCTATGTTGATTGTATATGATATATGTATCCACTGACGCCCTGATAATTTAATGCCTCCCCTTGAACCTGATCTTACGCAAGCTGCGCACCCCAACTCGAACGCGCCCCAGCCCGCTTTCGAACGGGTCACCCGTCGAAGGTGACGCTGAATGCGCTTTTGAATTTTCTGACATACAGAGTGCACCATCGTGGCTAGCGCAGAACTACCAACGTGTGCATCAAGTTGCAAAAAAAAAGAAATGGCTTGGGAGTTAGCGCGGAACAGCCATCGCTTGTGCCAGCTCAGGTGTTCCAGCATCAAAAACAGCCAGTAACCCTGGTAAGACGCCCAGACTGTCGCATGTACATTTTTGCAGTTCTTGTGGTCTGGAATCCAGGGGCCAGAACTTCGAGCAGTAATGACTCCACTTTCCTTCTCCTCAGCAGCTACCACTCCCCTGGGAGATAGCGCCTATCTGCGGCCAGTGCGGCCACACAGCCTTGAAAACGTAAGAAACCTGTGCACACGCCACCGCCAATCGCCCCCAGTAGCAAGGCGGCCTGACCCAAGCCACCCTCAGAAAAGTGCAGAAAATGCCATGAGACGACTGAATGCCTCGCTTACTAGTAGAAAACCACAAAGCGGGGGAGCAAAAAAGAGGGTGATACGTACAGCGGCTTGTTTACGATGCCGGAAGTGGCATGAGGCGTTGGCACAGCTGCACTAGGCAATCGTCGCCTATCAGTCGTTTCAGTATCTGAGCAATGTGGCTTGGTGTAGAATCTTGTAGATGAGCTTTTCGGCCGTGGGGCAGAGTTTGCCTTTCCACGCGGAAGGAAGTAGTCTTTTTTTTTCTATCTCGAGTTTATCCCTGGCTGAGATCCTTATGGACACCCTCTAACTCCAGTGCTGATCGCTCAACCGTCAACCAGAATACATGGGTGTAGTGGGTCCACTGGGGATCCCTGATAATTCATTTCGACACTGGAAGTGCAATACATAGAAACATGAATATACTGAGTTTCATCCCCGTGACCAAAGCTAACGCGACACACGCCATTGACCGTACTTTACACTGCGGTGCCCCAATAAAATCTCCTATTCTCCTCACTTTCCTTCGAATTAGGTCCTGTGGAGCTGGAAACAGTGGATTGCTGTTGGGAGGCAAGGGTGGGAGGCGAAAGTTCAATGAGGTGTATCGGAACTTAAGGCTTGACGCCCGAGGAGGTGACTCGAACCAGGATGGGTACGCGTGGTCGGTAAGTGGG